>JAOVVB010070158.1:0-14024 GCA_028570985.1 Heterobranchus longifilis | reverse complement strand
ACACATATTTAAAAACACTTATATATACATTTGATAAAGAAAACCCATCACCTTTCTCCGTGTGTCCGGGGAACCAATGAGCCACTTCTCGTCCTCCGAAGTCGAAAACGGTCCTGAAGTTTCTGCCATTACGGAGCGCGTGCAAGTTTCATAACGGCTCTTCGTTAAAATCATATAAATAAAATACTACGGCTTTTATTTGTGTCAACGAAAGGCTTTTTTTTTACAGAGCATCTTGCTGATCTTGCGTTACAGGAAGTGTGTGCGTCACTGTTTATATTCCGACTCGAATCTGCTGCAGTCAAAAACTTTGTTCCGGTGTAGACTTCTATGATTTATTTTAGTGTACTGTATACCATAGACATATAATTGTGATGGGTTTCATACACTTTCTCTAATAAAACATCTACATCTAAAAGCAAGGGGAGGGAAAATAATAAATAAATAAATAAAATCAAGGCAATAATCAATGAATGAATAAAAAATAAAACAAATTAAAGATGAATAAATACATTTCAAAATAAACAAATAAATAGGGAAATTAATACTTTAATAGAAAGGTAAATAAGGAAATGAATTCAATAATATTTATTTATTTATTAAAATATACAACAACCCAAATAAAATGTAATTTCAAGTTACAAAATAATTATTTCATAACTGTCTCTCATTATCTTGTCAAAAAGGAATAAATACGATCCAGTTCTCCTTGTTCTTGTTTATCTTTGTTTGCTTGTCAGGTTGTTCAGTTCATCTGATAACTGTTACCTTGGAAATAAAACAAAAATAAATGACTTACATATTTTACATTTCTGTACTTTCCATAAAAGGCTCGGAGGCGAAGTCGGAAACACGTGTCTCCCTGTTGTGAAACCTGATTGGCTGCTGCCGGCTCGTTTTGAAAAAGACCTGACTCGAGGCGGAGGGAAAGTTCAAAATTTTAGCAACAGGTAACGTAACGGTGAAACCAACAAGAAGCAACGAGTTAACTACAATGATCAGACAAGTGTAAGTAGAGTTTAATATTTTATTAAATAACTGCGTGTGAAGTACATTACCTGCAAATAGTATGCTAATGTGAAATGTCGCGTTACCTTTTACGGGCTTGTCGACGGAATCCAAACAAGGGATGACTAGCTAGCTTAGCCGTTAGCTGGGGGCTAATACGCCGTCTAGCCAGTGGCTTTGTTAACGCAACGCCGCTTTACTGTAATGAAAAGCTAGCGCTAATGTCCTACCGTGCTAATGAGACGTGCTCGTTTTTCAGGAAGGGTAAAACTCCCCGCAGGCCTCCTAAAAAGCCTTCCAACAACCAAAGGGACCCGGTTGGGGTGAGTGTCACAAGTTTGTTCAAGAATGAGCAAACAACACAAATAGCAAATGGCAGTGAATGTTTGGCAAGTTGTAACTTACTTATAAGGCTTGTGAGAAACGAATAAACACGTCCTCCCCCTGTACTTTTGCTCAGGTGTACTGCCGTGTCCGACCTCTGGGTGTGGAGGACGAGGAGTGCTGCATTGAGGTTATCAGCAGCAGCACCATCCAGCTGCACGCACCTGAAGGCTTCAAAACAAACCGCAATGGAGAGTACAAAGAGGTAACATCTAGTGAGAAAAGAGTAGCAGAGGCATTTGTCATACATTACACAAAAATCATGTACATTATCTGTATGATTTAATTTAAAGGATACAGCTGGTGATAGGCTTTTTTAAAAATTTAAAATTTAAAAAGTATTGTCTGTGTAGCCCAAGTCTGATTTATCTTAGCCATGTTGTTCAGAAGCTTTTAAAAACACATCAATGGCACATGAGATGTTCTTTAATTTATGATGAACATTTATTTTGAGTCAATCCCACATACACGACCCTGCTGCCATAAATGTACCACATTTGTATTAATCTGTAGTTGACAAATGCACAAATGTTTGCTCTTGGTTAAACAAAGTTTCCTCAAAACTACAGTGCCCACCTGGTTTTGGAAATTACTTTTATATCCATCCATTTTTTGTGTTTTGTTTGTTTGTCTTTAGTAGAATACAATGGGCAGAAAGGCTGGGAAAGTCAAATTATTGAGACAGAACAGCACATTATTGGTTTTTGTGGCATTTGTTGACAGTAAAAATATATGATAAAGCCAGCCTTATCCTTTTAATGTAATATATTTCCCCTAAAATATTTAATTCTCTTTTGCTTCTCAGACACAGTATTCCTTCAAAAAAGTATTTGGGGTGTCAATATCTCAGATTGAGCTGTTTGAGCATGTGGCCAAACCACTTGTTGATGACCTCATCCATGGAAAAAATGGTAAGAGTACTGGCCAGTTACAGAAAGAAGTCACATTTATTTGACTAACAATAACAGTTTACCTATAGCCAGCTGCCTAATTTTCATACTAAATATCAGTAATTCTGCTGTATTTTATTGCAGGTTTGCTCTTCACGTACGGGGTCACAGGAAGTGGAAAGACGTTCACCATGACTGGCTCTCCGGGACAGGGTGGACTTCTACCTCGCTCACTTGACATGATCTTCAACAGTATAGGACCCTACCAGGCCAAAAGATATGTAAGAGAGTAAACATTCAAGAACAGTGTTGATCTGTAATTTTTTGACATTATGTAATTTAATTCCTCCTGGGTTTTTATTTTCAGGTTTTCAAAACTGATGACAAAAATGGCTTGGAGGTCCAGAATGAAGTCGATGCTTTGTTGGAGCGCCAAAGGCGGGAAAACATCTTGCCTGTTCCTAAAACCCCCTCCTCCTCCAGGTAAGTCTGAGTCCTGTTAAACATTTGTGTTCTGCTACAGTGTAACTGATTAAATAACATGTGAGTCACTACTTTGATTTCAGACAAAAGCTTGATCCTGAAATTGCTGACATGATAAAGTCAGAGGAGGCTTATAAAATGGATGGTGTGGACGAGGACAGCAGCTACAGCGTCTTCGTCTCCTACATAGAAATCTACAACAACTACATCTATGACCTCCTGGAGGAGAATCAGGAGGACGCAATCAAACCAAAGTGAGTTCAGCAAATGTTAAGTGAAAAGGGATATAATTCAGATATATAAACATGCATTTAAAGACTGATGAATAGTGAATGAGCATCATGTTTTAATCTTCAGAGACATTACAATATTATATTTAATGTGTAGTAGTTTGTAGAGATTTTAAAGTAGCTGGAAGGCAATTGTTGTCTTTTCTTTTTACTAGGTGGAATGGTGGAGGCACACCTGTGCGCCAGAACACTGAGTTCATGTATGTGACCAGTGAATACTCGTACACCATCAGACTAGTAGCCTGATTAAGATGAACTCTCCCTGATCGTGACACACAAATCTGCAGTTTAGATTGGAAATAGAACCCTGTCAACGCTGGAGACATTTTCAAACTTCTCATGGAAACTTCTCATAATTCAAAAATCCAATCTCGGAGTTAGTCAGAAGTAGGGCTGGGTTTCAGGACTGATACCAATACTTTTATCTATTTAGTTTTATTTGTGGATCTCCAAAATACTCAGATCGAAGGGGTAACATGTTAAACTGACAAGACTTATTTCTAATATGGTCCCAGAGTTGATACCTTACTTTGAGAAATTTATGGCAAAGAGTCAAATACAGCTGAAATGACTCAATAATTGACAGAATACGCAACTATTTTAATAATTAATGGTGTTTTTTTGTTTTGTTTTATTTTTCTAAAGCAACAATGCACAATATTCTTCAGCATGTCTATTGTGAGCATTTGCTGTTTTTTCTTTGTCTTGATAGTAAACTGAACATATTAAGGTTTCGGACTGTTGGTCGGAGAAAACAAGCAATTAGAAGATACCGCCTAGGACTTTGTAATGAACATTGGTTTTTAGTCTTTTCTGACATTTTATAACTCAAAATCAAAACTACAAAATAATGGCCAAATAAATAATTAAAATAATCATTAGTTGCAGCCCTAAAGCCAAAGTTGTCAAATGTTAAAACACAAGCAGCTGTACAAGAACTTTGCCTGAGTAAAATACTGTCAAATTGGCAAAATTACAATTGAAATCAAATGGTTTGATTTAAAGAATAAGTTAAAGTATTGATCTGAGCAAGCATGGTCCTCTGCTACAGACGCATTCGGTCAGTGCCCATAAAATATTGAGGTTTGTCACTCGGCATACCCAAAAGTTAACGGAGCCGCTGACTGCAGGAGGCTACACCAGCTAACGTCTCCAGTGTTGACGAGCGTTCATTTAGTCCTACAAGTCATTGCATCACCACCCCTGCTGCTGCTGCTGCTTGTAGTCTTTGTTATGGCAAAGCTCCTGAATGTCTTTAAACCTGCAGTCTGTTGCTTTGTATGGCGCTTCACGATTGTCACTGATTTATTTTTTCATGGCTGGAACATTAATATCCCCCTCCAAATGTTTGATTACTCCACATCTGTTGCATGAATGAAATTTCATGTCGTCAGTGACTAACACTTTTCTGTTCTCAATGTAGACCGCCTCAATCTAAAATCCTCCGAGAGGATCAGAATCACAACATGTATGTGGCTGGTTGTATGGAGGTCGAAGTCAAGTCTGCCGAGGAGGCATTTCAAGTTTTCTGGAAAGGTAAGTTGTAAGATCTGCGTTTTTAGAAGCTAAAGAGTCACATTTAAGAGAATAAAGCAGAAACGTTGCACTGATGATTGCAGATGTGACTGACCTGGCATTGCTGGCCTCCGGGTCGGCTCTGGCCAGGAAATGACCTCAGTTAATCTTCTCTCTGAGCAGGTCGAGGAAGAGTTTTGTGCCTAAAATAGAAACAATCACAATGTTTGTTTACAATTACTTTCTGGGTAGAAAACCCCTGCATCACATACATACATACATGTCATTCATCTAAAATACATGTTTGATGCTTTCGTATCTCAATAACATTTTCACTAACTGAAAGGAACTGAGGTGCTGCTGTAACCTTTCTGACACACTGATTACTGTGTCTAATGCGTGTCTGATGAATTAAAGTCTGAGACAAACTTTCCAGTTGAACATTCAGTCCATTTATTTTCCTGTTGACTTCCTAGTGTCCATTAAACTCGGAACATTTCCAATATTAAACGATACATTCAGCACCTCGAGTAATTACTGAAGCAGCAACAAGCAGCCTCGGCCAGCAGTGTGTGTGGTCAAAAACTGTTTACCTTCTGGGCGGAACACCTGACCGGACAAAGACTGGTTCCTACTTACAGACTCGAGTGCAAATTGGCTCCTACAGTAGATTGGTGACCTAAGTTACCTGTTGGGCCACAGACCAAAGAAAATGAGAGCTTGAGTTTACCCAAAACTAGCAGTTAGTCCGACTGGTGGCGAGATGTCGCTGTTGGGTAAATTCAGTATCAAAGACGTTAGGAAAGTAAAACAGTACATAAAATAAGCACGGCAGAAACATCAAGTCGGACCAACGTGTTTACGTATAGATCTTTAAACGTTACAGTTACGGCAAGTTACAAGTTTGCTGATTTCACATATCTCCGCAATTCAAATCAACCGGCAGTTTTCTACCCGGAAGTGATTGTTGTTTTTAGCAGTGTGTTTAGCACAGTGATTCGGTCTATAGTTTACAGTAGTTGAAATGACGTGAAGATGCTATCTGTAAATAAACATGTTTGAAAAGTTGCCTGTACTTCTGTTGTTTCAGGTCAGAAGAAGAGGAAGGTGGCGAACACGCGTCTGAACAGAGAGTCCAGCCGCTCCCACAGCGTCCTCATCGTTAAACTGGCTCAGGCTCCTCTCGATGCCGACGGCGACAACATTCTCCAGGTCGGTCGAAACTGAACCCAAATGTCTGGTTTCTTATAGTCTAAGCACCAGTTTTAATGCTGAAGTGTTTTCTGATTGTGTGTGTCAGGATAAAAACCAGGTGACTGTCAGTCAGCTGTGCCTGGTGGACTTGGCAGGAAGCGAGCGCACCGGTAGGACGGGAGCAGAAGGCACCCGTATACGTGAAGCAGGTTTGCTACCCAGACATCAAACTGTAGTTTTATTTATAGCTGAAGTTCTTTTGACATTAAATAACATTTTTCACCTCGCAGGCAACATTAATCAGTCTCTGCTCAATCTGCGGACGTGCATCGAGATACTCCGAGAAAACCAGATGTGTGGCACAAACAGGGTACGAATCACCGGACTGAAACTGAATACTGTCGTTATATTTACCGATGAGCCACGTAGGGAATGTAAGCTGTCTCTTACAGATGGTCCCCTACAGAGACTCTAAAGTAACCCATCTGTTCAAGAACTACTTTGACGGAGAGGGAAAAGTCAAAATGGTTGTCTGTGTGAATCCCAAAGCTGACGACTACGAGGAAACCTTGGTGAGTTGATCCTGGACCTTCGCTGTGTCCTTTAAGTTATCTGAATGAACGTGTAAGTCGCTTTCCGTCTGACGGACAAAAGGTGCGCTCTGTTTGTCCAGCTGGTGATGCGGTTTGCAGAGATGACCCAGGAGGTGGAAGTGGCTCGGCCAGTGGACAGGCCCATCTGTGGCTTCACCCCGGGCCGTCGCCATAGAAACCAGGCCTTTAAAGAGGAACTGTCTCGCAAGCTGGACGAGCGTGGCGGTCCAATAGACAGAGGTAAGTTATGCATTTTTTATATATATATATATATATGTATATGTATATGGCTGCGTTCAGACAAAAAGTTGAAACAGAAGCAGTGGATTCAGGTCTTTGTGAGTTTTTTTTTTTTAAACCAAGTAACTGCAGTGGTAATGTTCATTATGCAGTCATATGCTTACACTCCTATCAAGCTCATACATGCAACTTCTGCACATATTAATGCATAATGGCATTTGTCCTCAAATTTAAGAAAGCCCTAATTAGCAGAAAAGTATACACCAGTATCTTCATATTTGGGCCAATGCTGTATTTGTACACTTATAGTATAAACACAGAAAGGAGCAGTTGTGTGAATTCTCTGTTTCCTTTAGATGTGCCCTCTGTTATAAACCACCTGGTGCACAACCTCCCACCTCTACCCTCCTCTGAGCTGACCGACCCCCACGATGACATCACCCTGCCCAGGCTGATCGAAGCTCTGCAGAACAGACACAGGATCAGGCAGATGATGATTGACGAATACAACAATGCAGGTGCCTGCTGGCGTCCCGGCTCGACTCTCACCTCGCAGCTTTGACCGTTCAGGTTACTTGAAAAGTTTGATTTCTCATGTTCTCTCCTCGTGTTATTTTAGCCAACAGGATGAAGTCCATGTTTCAGGAACTGGACAACAACCTGCTTTCCAGAGACACTTTCATCCATGAGCAAACTGGCAAACTGGTGGAGAAGGACAAAATCATCCAGAACAACAAGGCAGAGATCGAGCGCTTGGAGAAGACGACCAAGATGCAAGAACACAAGGTGAGAGGCAAAAAGAGATTGCTGGTTTGTTTGGTCAATATGTTGCACAGTGTCTTAAACGTCCCACATGGTCCTGTTCCAGATTGACATCTTACAGAAAACTACTAAAATCTATGAGGACGACAAGCGTTCGCTGAAGTACGAACTGGAAACCAGAGAGCAGCGGCTGCAGAGGGAGCAGACCGACAAGAGACGCATGGAGCAGCGCATGCACGGCGTGGTCACAGACACGCAGCACAAGTGGGAGAAAGAATGCGTGAGTTACTCGTCATATAACACAGAGGCTGATAAATTAGGGAGCCTTGGATTATTTAGTTTGTGCGTTTTTTCCTCAGTGATTGTTTCCACAGTCAGTGTGTTGTTGAACTTTAACATTATGCCTCTCGCTGTGCAGGACCGACGCGTTAACGCGATGCAGCTGGAGATGCAAAACAAGCTCTGGGTGAAAGACGAGAAGCTGAAGCAGCTCAAGGCCATCGTGACGGAGAGCAAGACTCCGGGTCGCCCTGATCCGCCGCCGCGCCAGACGCAGCCTCCGCCTCAGATGCAGCCTCCGCCTCAGCGGTCCTCCAGAGAGGAACGCCTCCCTGCAAAGAGATCGGCCTCGCCCTCGCCTGTCCCCGTACGTTGTGTTGGCGATGCACATCTAGAGCACCTGATTAATTCATCCGTTACTAAATATTGTTAATGACATGATGCCGGCTCTTCAAAGTTAACAGCTACCGTGCTCTGCTCCCTAAAATTAATACTTTCCTCACTGACTAACTTTACTAATCCCAATGTGATGGCATTAACATAAACACCTGCACATTATAACGTAGTACAGAGCAGCAGTTAACTACTGTGGTGAAACTTAAAATTTTACCCCTTTGATGCAATTCTCTGGTAACTTTTAGAGTTGTCTGTGATGTTCATTTGCATTGGAATAGGGCTGCAACTAACAATTATTTGAATTATTGATGAAATCTATGGACCGTTTTTTGAATTACTCAAATGTTTAGTCTCAGAAAATGGTGAAAAATGGCCAAGGAGTTATTTTGTCTTGTCATGTCTTGGCCAAATCCAAAGATATTCAGTTTACAACGAGGATGTGCTGCTCTTCTTTTTAATATCAAATTAAAGAAGCTGAAACCAGCGAATTATTGGAATTAATTTGCAACAACTTTGATTATTTGTCAGGCCGAAATATCAATCATTTAACCAACTTGTGGTTTCAGCTCTATATTGGAATATATTCAAATGTGTTATTAATTTGTAACTACATTTACATACAGTAGGCATGCAACTAATGATTATTGTCATTATAGATTAATCTGCAGAATATTTCTTCGATTAATCATTTGGTCTACACATCAAATTGTAAAAAACAGACAGAATTTAACATAATGTATGATGAGGAAAAACAACTAATTTTATCATTTAAGAAGCTGAAACCATAACGTTTGTTATTTGTGTTTGAACAATAACCCAAACAATTGATTAGCAAAAATAACTGCCGATTTAAATTACAAACCGTCGATCGACTAATTGTTGCAGCTCTAAAAATAGATGACATTCATTCACACAAAAATTAACATAATCCTCACAAAGGTCGAATGTATTTCAAGGCTGTTGTATTTGATTGCATTAGGCTGTGCAGGAGTCTGCTGCTGCTCGTTTCCATCAGCTACTGTAACATTTAATCTCATCATGTGATCTCTGTACTAACTGTATCTAACCGTGCATGCATGAAATTGTGCAATCTTTCCTCTCTGCTCCCCAGTGCCGCATTGATTCTCCCCATGTCAGCCCAGTACCATTACCAGGGATATTACCAGGGCCAGTACCATTACCAGGGCTATTACCAGGGCCAGTACCAGGGCCAGTCAGTGCCTCTAGAGTTGAGGAGGTTGAGATGAACCCGAGGCCCGCCTGCCCCGTCCCCAGCAGCAGTAGCTCTGTGGCTAGCTCCGTCTCTGCATGGGAGCAGCGGGCGGCCCAGGACAGCAGGCAGGGTTCCCCTAGTACGCCCACGAGAGTCCAGTCCCCAGCAGCCTCCTCAGCCAGCCGGGTCAGGAGGAGAGCTCTGTTTCGGGCCAGAGAGGAAGAAGAGGCCATCTCCCCGACGTTTGATCTAGACATAATTGAGAGAAGCTACAGGGTCAGTGAGTTAGCTACAGGAAGCAGCTTGAAGTTTTATAGTGAAAACTGGTGTCTCTGATCTAGCTTTTAAGTGTTATGCAGAATTTTGTCCCCATCCACTAATCAGACAGAATATTTGACCATTCTACAACAAATGCCTAGTTCACATTACACAACTTTAGCCCTGATTTTCCACCTGCTTTTGCAGACGAAAGCCCCAGATCAGAGGCTCTCAGCTCTCGCAAATCAGTGATCGAGCGCAAGCCGAGAGGCTCACCAATGCATTGCAGACGCACCAAAGATATCTAGCAGGGTAAATATCTTGTCTATTGATAGACCGATTAATCAGTCGGCCTGTGCTTTTAGGGGCCGACCACATGACGACAGAATGTTTTGAAAACAACATGATATCGGTATTGTATATCACCCATCGATCACCCAGCTCTCTAAATATCGGTACTAAAAAACCCACATCGGTCGACCACTAATCTGGACCTGTCTGGGAGCTACAACCAAGGAGAGCGCAAGACAGGGTTTGGGGGGGAAACCTGGGGGAGAAGTTGTTGTTGTTGCAGATAAAGTAAAGAGGCTAAAATTGTAAACGTGTGGAAACAGGTGTGCCAATGAAACATCAACAAGCATATAAGGAATGTGCGCATGATATTACGTCATTTTCTGTGTGTTTTCGTGACAAAACATAGTTGCAGGGATTCCTGATCTTATCGTGTGTGACCCCCTGTCACCAGTCAGTCATGTGGTGTGAAAACCACGACAACTTCAAGACTCAGGATTACAAGACAGCGAGTTGTGTAGTGTGAACTTGGCATAAAGGCATCCCAGCTGTTAACCAGCTGTCTGATTTGATGTAATCCTTTCACTGTAGGTTTTATTTCTTCTTTTTCAATTGCTTCTCCGCTCTGTAGACGGTGACGCCGGTGCGGCCGCTGCACCGCCGCTCCCGCTCTGCTGGCGGGGAGAAGTGGGTGGACCACAAGCCCTCCGGCAGCTTGGACTTGGGTACAGTTTTGCAGCCCGTCATCCCCAACGCCATCCAGGTGTCTGCACCGAATGAGAAGGCCCTGTCGAAGTGCGACAGATACGTGTTAACACACCAGGAGGTCGCCTCTGATGGCGAGATACAGACCAAACTTATTAAGGTGAGTACGCTGCAACAGGATATTTGACTTTTTTAATGTCTGCATCTAATTGCAAATGCTTTGCCTGAATAATAAGTGAAACCAAATAGCAATTAATTCTGATTAATTAAGTCTGCTGCTACTGTTCATGTTTCAAGAGGTTTTTGTTTAAACTAATTCATTGTGAGTTACGTATCCACCAACATTTTCAGTCTGGTGCTGGGAGCAGTTTATGTTTTTAACTATCACATGTATGCTTCACATTAATCAAATGTCAATTTTAAGACTTTATTTCTGTAATTTCACTCACAATAATCTGTGTAGGTTTGTAGCTTTTTTTCTGGTTCTGGGACAAAAATGTTTAGGACAGACTGTCAATAAGTAAGTAAGTAAATAAGCATTGAAAAAGAAACCTCTGCTTGTATTGGCATCATCTCAGGGGGAGGTTCTTTTTGTCTATAAAACAGTGGGCACATATCCATGGTCCTTTTTCAAAATTGGCTATTAATTACTGAGAACATGTCACTTCTTCTTTAGATTTTCTTTTTTATAGATTTTCAACCAAGAGGCCTTGTACAAAATGTTCTCACAATGGCAGGTCACGTTCTTTGACATAAATCAGGAGCTGCTTGAGAATGTCGTGCGAGAAGGAGCGGCATATGTGTTGCTAACAGCTGCTTTTATTTTGGTTAAAGGGGAACATTTGAGGCCGGATATTGAATCAGAGAGAACTGATACTGATCCTGCGGTTAATGGATTGAAGTAGAGCACCAGATCGATGAAATTGGTGTCAAGTGCCTTTAGAAAAGCAGGATATTTGAGACTGCACAAAGTGTGATCTGTAAATATCTAAAGAAGTGTGCCTTTGACAGGTTAAACCCCCGAGACAGTTGAGCTAATGAGGCATAGCAGTATTCTATGAATGGATCTTTCTTTGAAGCATGTTACGGCTTTTCTGAGCCGGTCCTCCGGGATAAAACCAGAGGGGTTAGAGTGTGAGCCACAATGTAACTTTTGTTTTAGACGATATTAATGTGTGCTGCACTTGCTAACTCAATATGTGTTGTGTAAAAAAAAAAACACACTTGGATGAACTACTAATTAAAATTGTTGCCTCATATTAGGGCTGCACAATACGCAGCAAATATGTGATAACGCTGTTGAACATTACGATAACGATATTACTTGTGAGAAATAAAGTCATATCAGTTCTGCCTTTCTGCTGCTTTCAGTATTCTGCTAAAATACAACAAATTGCTTGTTGAATTTTTTAAAAAAAACTGAAAGGAAATTATTTCTGACATTTTATTGAACAAACTGAGCATTGAACTGAACACAAAAGGCACCATTAAAAAAGAATGATAGCTACATTTTAAAGAGCAGTTTTCTACTGATACTCTCTTTCAACCAACTCAAAAAATCCCTGAGTGTCTTTCGCGATCTGTTTATTGCGAAAGTTGATATTGCGATGACGATAAAAAAACAATATATTGTGCAGCCCTAGCTCAAAGGTGTGTTGACAGACACGACTGTTTAAGTCCAAGTCTTTACCACTGCAAACCCAACTACCCAATCACCATATACTTTAACACTTACTTCTGTTAACACGCCCACTCCACTGCTGCAGTGACAAGTATCCGTTGCACTCCTCAAAAGTCTCTCCAAGCCCAAGTTGTTGGTACGCCGCCATGCCATGATGATTGACAGCCCTCGAAAAAGTGACGATTTGACAGCTGTTGAATAAAGAAGAGGAAGTTTTTGAATCAACACAGTCACCAAAAACAAGTCTTGAACCCACACAATGTCAGAGTCAATGACGAGTGAATTTCACCATTTTTACTCCTTCTCAAGTGTATCTTGGAAAATTATCAAAACTGAGGATATCTAATGAACCAAATGTCACTTCTACACTAAGTCAGGTCGAAACAGATATTTACAAATAATTGTAAAACATTTAGTAGTTAAGTCTTTGCTTCTTTCTCTGTCCTATCTATTGCCAGCTCTCAATAAATTCATCAAAGTGTAGCCTTTAGCAGCCTATAGGCCTGTGTCAGCGCTCACCTGCAGGGGCTGTATGACTTAGAAATGTGTCAGTGTAGCTGTCAGTTTGTTTACTCCTAAACCTGTCTGAAACCAGAAGCAATGCATGGGGTTGGTAATTCCTCTGTGACATAATGCCATTTTAAGTGATATGTCATTTGGGAATGATTAAGCAATTTGTTAATTAGTCCATAGAGAGAAAATTCATCTGCAACCAATTTGATATTTGTCTGATTTTAACAAAAATACCCCAAACAACCCTAACCCTGGTTCCAGCTTCTGTTCTGGCTTCAATATGTATATTTGCTGGTTTTCTGAGTCTTCTATGATGAAATCTGATTATTGTTGGGTTTTGTACAACTGGTCCAACATGACAAGTCATTTGACATCAATTACAGGCTTCACTTTGGGCTTTATGAACTTGTAAGGGATATTTTTTCCAATTTTCTGATTCCCTTTGACGATTAATCGAGAAAATAACCCGCAAATCAATTGATAATAAAACATTTTGTTACTTGCTACCACTTTCTAATTAGACACACTTTATAAATTATGTGTAAGATGCAACTACTGGCTTTATTCATGGTTCATGAATCAGTGACTAAATTGTTATAGATCAGTTATAGGCCACTAAGAAGTACAACTATTTGACCATGTATTTTCAGAAAACGGCTGCAGACAATCCGGACAAAAACACAAAATCTGTTTTCTGGCTCATAACTGATCTATTAAGCATTACTAAATGATTTATTAACCATTAACAAAACAATTATACTGTATAAGCCCTAGGGTGCCTCATTATAAAGTGGTACTTCTAATGTACAATAAGTGTCTGACCTTAATGTACTTTTTGTTTCATTCTCTTGTTGTATTACTTTATATAATTTTATCACACAAAATTATAAAGTAATATTACAGCATAACAACACTGGGTATTTATCTATAAAAAGTAGTAGATGGCTATACTAAAACCTGTTTTGTAAGGGTGATTGATTAGCAATTAGCCTCAGTGTGGAGTTACAGAGGTGATGGTCCCATGTTAACTTTTTTTCTAAACTACATCCTGAGGCTCAGATAAATGCTGATGTGGGGAAAAAATAATCCGGGATGCTGCTTGGAGTCATAATTTCATTTTAACTCAAAGCTTATAGGCTTCAACATGAATGAACGCAGTGTCACACACATACACACACATGGATAAATGTGCCATGCGTGCCCGTGTTGTCAGCCTGTGGGAGCTGTAGGCATGGGTGGCCAGCAGGCGGGATTTATAATGGTGATGAATCCCGGAGGTCTGAGTAATTATGGCTGTCGCTGGACGGAGAGAGAGGGTGGTGGTGGGGG
>JAOVVB010070103.1:0-14025 GCA_028570985.1 Heterobranchus longifilis | reverse complement strand
TACATGATATCAAGTGTGGTGTAACTGCCATATTACCACAGTAAGACCATATGGTCACATTTAAATATATTTAAAAATTTAATAAATTATTTCACCTGTCAATTGGGAAAGAACTGGTAGCAGAAGGGAACTGTACAACAACAGCTTCAGTTACTCTGATTTTTTTAGTTTACCTGAATGCAGCGTGACTTTCCGAGCTGCACTTGAAAGCACCATGAAGTGCAGACATGCTGCTACAATTCGCTATTTGTTTACAAAACTCACACCGTGTCGGTGTTTTCCACACGGTGACTTCAGGGAAGCACAAGGATTTTACAGTTCTGTTCTTTCATCTTCAACTCAAATACAATGCTAGTGCGGCAAGTTAAGCTAACTGTTAGCTTTGTCTTTAGCTGCTGACTTCTGCACGTACCGGTGTAGTGTAATCCAGATATTAGCTGATGGTAGGTTAACGTTAACGTTACACTGCCTGAATTGCTGCTCTTCTGTTTCATGCTCTGCCCGTTCAACTGAGGAGACGTGAATCACATTGCTGTAAAGTGGTATCAGTTGCGGTAGTATCGGAGCAGTTTTACGAGTATGAATAGGAGTACACAAGCACAGTGTCCGTGCATCCCTATATGTATGTATAAGTTGATGAAGTAGAACGTTGTATGAATAAGTACTTTTAAAGTGATGGCACAATTGTACCTGATCTGTAGCCTCTGTATCTGAATATGTACAGGGAGGCTGGGTCCTTCTGCAAAATTGTCACCTGGGCCTGGAGTATATGGATGAGTTGCTAGACACTATCTCAACTGCAGAGACCATGCATGATACTTTCAGGGTGTGGATCACCACAGAACCACACAATCAATTCTCCATCACACTCCTACAGGTAACTGTATTACATGTATTACTTTATTTCCTGACCTAACCTCTGCAAATGCTGTGCTGCACTTATACACAGTACACAAGCTTAGAGCAATTGTTTCTCAACCCTTTACCTCTAGTCCTCTATCAAGTTTACCAACGACCCACCTCAGGGAGTGCGTGCAGGCTTGAAACGAACATTTGCAGGAATTTCACAGTACCAGCTGGAAGTCAGCAACCTGCCCATGTGGAAGCCTATGCTGTATAGCGTGGCCTTTCTCCACACTGCTGTGCAGGTACTGTCCAATCCAAGCTCAGGGCTTAGGTAGAGGAGCTTTACTTACATATGTAGCTCTGGGTACAGTCCAGACTAGAACAAATATCAAAGGAATCCTGTCATAGACCTACTTCATTTGATCATTCTTTGTTGTTCATGTTATTTGGAAAGATAGATCAATGTCTTTAAATCATATATACCCTAAATTTCCAAAAATGAAGGAGAAATAGTGAATATGGATATGGTTATATGATAAGGAGTCACGGGCCAAACAATAGTAAATGTGTAGTTTTCAACCAGGTGTAGTGCAGGAAAATTAGTGTTTCCCTATGTGCCATAGAAAATTCATTTTCTATCAAAATTACTGTGCAACACTACTAAAGAGTATAACACTTGACATTACAGTATTCCTGTATCTGCTCTTAAATTTGATTTCAATTAATTAAATAAATCCTTAAGCATACATAGGAGCCCACTTAAAATATTGCAATGTTATGTGTAACTAACTGTTATTAATATGTAACAAACAGATCAGGCAGAAATGGTAAAATATTGGTGTCTGTGCCAAGAGTTTAAAACTTAGATCATTCCACTAAATTTCAGAACAGTGCAAAATGAAAGCCTGGGTACAAAATAAGAACTAACTTTTTAAAAATCCGCAGCTGGCCATTTAAAAACAGGCAGCAGGCTGCAGTTGGCCCGCGGGCCGTAGTTTGGCCACCCCAGATGTATACTGAATTAAAATACTCTGAATACATTCTAGTCAGAATGATTCATTCTGGTGTATTTGTTTGGTGTCCATCACTTGTCATAATAGTATAATCCTTCTATTATGATTGAGTCATCAATGTGTTTAAATGGCAAAGTGTGCTTAACTGTTAACAACAGGAAATTCTTGATTACAACATAATACAAAATTGACTTGTGTTCTTGAGTTTTTTTCTTTCCAAGACAATTACAATTAGGGAAGAATGTTCTTCATAATCACACAATGTTTTTCTTTTGTATTACTTTATGCTCATTCTCTTGATTGTATACATAATTGTTTTTTATTGCTTTCTTTCTGAGGAACGACGCAAATTTGGACCGTTGGGTTGGAACATACCGTATGAGTTCAACTCTGCTGATTTCACTGCAAGTGTTGAATTTGTTGAGAGACACTTGGATGATTGCAGTCCCAGGAAGGTGAGAATTCTGCAACAGCGGTCTAACTTTAAAGATTTCTTTATGATCTTCCCTGACTTATCATTTTGTGCTCTCCCACAGGATGTGTCCTGGGTAACTGTGCGATACATGCTAGCTGAGGTGCAGTACGGAGGAAGGGTTACAGATGACTATGACAAACGCCTACTCAAGTGTTTTGCGCATGTAATAATCCCATTATTGTGCTCATTCATTACATCTCCTTGATCAATAATTTTATTTAATTTGTTACAATAAATGACAATGGTTGTTTTTCATTGCAGGTGTGGTTCAGTAAAAAGATGTTTGACCCATCATTTTGCTTCTACACGGGCTACAAAGTTCCAGTCTGCAAGACAGTCGAGGAGTACATGGAATGTATTCAGAGCTTGCCCACCGTGGACTCACCCCAGGCGTTGGGGCTGCATCCTAATGCTGATATCACGTAAGGAAACATTATCCTAAAACTATTAAAGACAAAGATACTGTGCTTATAATGTGTAATGTTATTGCTAACATAGCTTTAATGTGCAATGTTGACCAGGTATCAGACGAACACATCTGCAGAAGTGCTTGACACAATCACGAATATCCAGCCCAAAGAAAGCGGAGGGGGATCAGGAGCAACTCGGGAATCCATTGTTTACAACATGGCGGAGGACATGTTGGAGAAACTGCCCCATAATTATGTGCCACATGAGGTCAGTTTGTTTGATCATTAGGGCCTGTGTCCACCAAAGTTGTTTTTTTTTCTGAGGCCAGCATCTTTTTTTAATGCTTTGCAATGGGAGCACCACATATTAACGCTCTGCTACAAACGCCAGCAGGGTGGTGAGGCGCTGGGCGTCTATTTTGCACTGAGTGCCAAGATAGGGGTGTAAATCACAAGTTTCATCACGATACAATATTATATCAATTCTTCGGACAGCGATACGATATTTGCTGATATCACAAAGTCTGCCACACTACGATTTCGATTTGATTTAATTCAGGGGCCTGCGAATGATATGAGATGATATCTTATGTCCATTTAACACACTTACATTTATATCTACTCTATCTAATAATCTAATAAAATCTGATTTGACAATTTTATTACTGAACTCTTCCAGACATTTAAATGTGAAACAATCTATTCTTTTAAATGAAAAGAATAAATATAAATTGGGAAAATACAGTAAAGGTGCATCTTAAAGATGATGATATGTATCAATATTTTCATTTTGCAACAATGATATTGGATTGTCAATCACCCCTATGCCGAGGGTTTTTTTCTGGTCGCTCTGAGTTGAAAAATGTTCAACTTGGGGTAAAAAGCCGTCCAAGGTGGAACAAATAGCACAGACTAACGGTCACATTCTACGTGTAGGCCTACAAGTGCTGAACAACAACAATGGAGGAGAAATTATTACTGCATGTCTCTGAGTATCCATGTATGAACCCACATAGAACGGAGGGTCCGTCCTCTCCCTCCGTGCTTCATGCAGAGTGAGGGCCGACATGTTTACTTCTGTGGATATTCGTATCATAGCAACCAGACATAACCAACGTGTCTCATCTGAAAAGACTCCAAAGCGCTATCAAATGCTATAAGCTGGACTTTTTCAGAGGAGTGTCTGCCGTTTTCAGCGGAGAAAATAAGCTTTGGCGGACACACGGCCTTAGGGTTTTTGTCACCACTTTATGCACCAACTAAAATGTAAATTCTGCATTTTTCAGGTCAAAGCCAGGCTGTTGAAGATGGGAGCTCTGAACCCGATGAACATCTTCCTCCATCAGGAGGTGGATCGAATGCAAAGGATCATCAGGGTGGTGCGCTCTAGTCTGACTGACCTGAAGCTGGCCATTGATGGCACTATCATAATGAGCGAGGTCAGATCACTCTAAAACACCTGCACTTCACCGTTTGTTTAGTACTAACTTCAGTACATGTTTGCAATTCAATTTCCACAATTGATATTTCCTGAATATTTGCACATTGCAATACTGAAACATGTTATTTTGAATGTAAAGTGCAAAACTAATTGTGATTCCTGAAAATATGATGAAGAGCTTATCTTTAATTATCACGAGGGTGTAAAGTGCTGTGAAACTACTGATCTGTACTTGACTCCTAGAACCTCCGTGATGCCCTGGACAATATTTTTGATGCCCGTGTGCCAAACCTGTGGAGGAAAATCTCCTGGGAGTCTTCCACACTGGGCTTCTGGTTCACAGAGCTTCTGGAGAGAAACAAACAGTTCTACAGCTGGGTGTTTAGAGGAAGACCCAAAACTTTTTGGATGACAGGCTTCTTCAACCCCCAGGGTGAGTCACAGATTTTTGTAAGGCATTATTAGAGTTGTCTCACACCAATAAATATAATGCACACTGGACTTGTTGTACTACAGGCGAAAACGTTGTTTTTTCATGCACTGGTCAATTTTGAGATTTTTGGCTATTTTGCTTGTATAACATGTCTTCTTTCAGACTAGTGGAAAGAAAACATGTATTTTACTCCACTTTGTCTATTTGCGTCTTTAGATTTCTCCAAAGTTTAGCATTAGATACTGCCTCATTTGCATATTTAAACATAACATTTCAGAAAATTTGTAACAAAAAAATAATTGTCTTAATGTAAGTAATCAACTGGGGAAGTTTCATGATATCTAGCTAAATATTTATACACTATTCACCTGTAGTGTATCTTTAAAGGCTGTTTTCTCCAAATTAGTTTTTTCTCAAACTCTGAGGCAGAAATCTTCACTTCAGTAGCACTTACATACACCAAACTTTTCAGTTTCATTCCTATCTATATTCTGAAGGTTTTTAGAGAAGACTTTGTTCATATATCATTCACAGCCTGATTTGTAGAACATTTTATTCCTAAAAGCATGGCTTTTTAATGGCATTTGACATTTTCTGATTTATGGAGTGAAAAGAGATAGGCCTATCCAAAATTCCCTCTGTAAGAAAGTTTGACTCTAATATGTCAACAAAAATGAAATAATTTTGAACCTGGCTTTATCCAATGTTCACATTTCTATTCTGAAAATGTATGCAAATGAGCACATATTTAATAAGATAATTTACATATTTAAACATAACATTTCAGAAAACTTGTAATACAAAAAGCAGATGTCCTAATGTAAGTAATCAACTAGGGAAGTTTCATGGTGATATTAAGTCATTGTAGTTTTAATGCCAACAGATGAAATCTGATGATTGAGACATGCTGACTTTGACGGTGGTAAAATGTGCTAAATGACACCATCATCTGGGGTTAAATTGATATCAGTCTTGTGCTAATAATGTCTTTCCTGGGGGATGTGTGCAGGGTTCCTAACAGCTATGAGACAAGAAGTAACGCGGGCAAACAAAGGCTGGGCTCTGGACACAGTCACCCTGCACAACAAAGTCCTGAAGAAGGCGCAGGAGGAGATCACAGCCTCACCTACAGTCAGTCAAAAAGCATGGAGACACAAGCAACACACCAAGGAATTTATTTAAGAAGGAAGAGTCATAACGTCATTGTGACAGTAGTCTAATTCTGCTTTGGTGCCAGTTCTATTGAAATCAATGGGGCAGGCATGGCAAGTCCCACTACAACCCATCATATCTGTGTCGTTTCACCTTTGACTGAAAAATGAAAGAAAACACATTATGTGATGCTGACCGATGTTTTTGATCTCAATATATTTGTTTTTTCAATCTGATTGGTCTCCAAACAGATCATGGATCTGTCCAGCAGCTGCATACAGCTCAACCCAAAAACACCTCCAAAAACAAATATACATCATGATACATGAGCAAATATACATCATGATCCATGAGCAAATATACATCATGATCCATGAGCAAATATACATCATGATACATGAGCAAATATACATCATGATACATGAGCAAATATACATCATGATTCATGAGCAAATATACATCATGATACATGAGCAAATATACATCATGATTCATGAGCAAACAGAGCAGGCCTGACCTATTATCACTGAGCAGACTGTAATTATAACCAGATCAATGTATTAATGCTCTGATTATAACTGTCTGGACTCAATGATATGTTAGGTAAATATCCTTAACTAGGAGGACTTAACTGTATGCTATTTTCTTGCAGTTTGTCGTCTCAACAGAGATATTGCTGCCAAACGTTAGCTAAACAAAGTGCAAACGCTAACATAGTTTATTGATGAACAACGTTACCAGTAAGTGATAAAGGTCCAGATTTATAGAGCAGAGGCATATCAAATTTGGCGATTAGTGCCCCCTTCTGACAATAATAGGAAACATTATGGAGAGAGCTGGCTAACATTAGCCCTCCTGAATATTATTAAATATTAACAGTTTGATGGGTGGTTAGTTATCAATAACAAAGATGCTCTATTACAATCAAATACATGTAGAATTCTACCAGCTTGGCACCAGTGACGTCATGACTCTTCCTCCTTTAATAAATTCCTTGCAACACACCAACTAATATCAATACACAGATCTCAAATTCAGCTTACATTCATGATAAATTTGGTCAGACATTACAATAAGTACAACAGTATTGTCTGCTCATTTATTCTGTCACTGCCTGCCTCTCCTCAACAGGAGGGAGTTTATGTTTATGGTCTGTACCTGGACGGCGCCGGCTGGGACAGGAAGAAGATCCATCTCATCGAGTCCTCGCCCAAAGTGCTGTTCACGCCCTTGCCTGTCATCCACATGTTTGCCATCAACTCCACGGCTCCCGTCGATCCGAAGCTATACGTCTGCCCCATCTACAAGAGGCCAAGGCGCACAGACCTGAATTACATCACAGCAGTGGTGCTGCCTACCGTCCAGTCACCAGACCACTGGATCTTGCGTGGGGTCGCCCTGCTCTGCGACATCAAATAAAAGATAGCATGTCTTTATTAATGTGTAATATTGCTTGAAGAGAAAATAAATATGTCTTTTTAATATCACATACCTGTCAAGACGTATACTTGAAATAGGGATTTATTGCACTGTAAAATGTAAGTATTACACAAAAACAAATGCTATACCATTTAGAATGGATGTTCTGCTAGTTGACAAATCATTCCAGTGGTATAAAGTAATGCCTGTTTACATATTTAATTCAAAGTGCCATCAGGGTATTGGTCAGGTAGTGTTGCAGTTAAATTACATGTTTATTGAATAACGGATCACAACCACAATGCTGAAGTGCTTCACTCAGAAAAGTTTGAATGCTGTTGGGAAATGAAGTCATCCCGTTAATATCAAAACCTGATAAGTTCTTTTCCATCTGACATAAAAGGCTCGACGATGGTATTCTGGAGGAAGTTGAGAGACGGGCATGACTGAAAGTGAGCGATCACCATTCAAGTAAACAGAACTGCAGGTAAATGCTACTCATGTTTGTGAATGTCATATTGAACATAAAACTACTTGCATGTATTTTGCACGCAGGTCATTCACAGATATATCAGAGAGGATGTCAACATGTTGACATATGGTTACATGCAGTTTGTGTAATATAACATTTTCAGTGAACACTATCTGTATGCACAGGACCTGACGCAGATGGACGGACAAATCACATCTACTGAGGACCACTGTTTCTGTTGCCATCCCATCCTGTCAGTGCCACTGGCTGTTATGGAAGAAAGTAAGAATCTACTATTTGATCTCGCTGGTATTTGTGAAATGAATGAGATGTTGATGCTGACACTTCTTTTATATACAGGACGAGAGCAGAGATGAAGCCTGAAAGCCTCAACTACCAGACCAGACCACACTGACACCAGCACTGGAATGAATCCTAAAAAAACGTGAAAGGCTTCTAGAGACAGGTTTGTCCATTCTGGGCTACTGTAGCTCCATGGAGGGAGAGCCGCTCCCCATGTAGATAAAAACAGCTCATTCTGAGGTCATAAAAACACAATCATTCTTATTTTGATAGGATTATATACTAATTAAAAAATATGAATATTCAAATTTTGCCAAGTCAGGCAGCTAAATACTACACACTGGACCTTTAATAAATTATAGTCAAGAGGAGAAAGCAAAAGTAATGCCCTATAATTGCACAAACGGATCATTACAAAAGAGTTTGACGTTATAACTGCTCATAATCTAACCCTTTGTAAAATACTGAAAAACAATAACATGCAACTGCAATGGGAGGTAATTTCTGAAAATATTTGTACAAATATGAGATGGCAGAGAGGAAGACACTCGAGCCAGTTGATTGTTTATATTGAAGACAAACCTTTCCATTCAGCACTCACTGATAAGGTTTCTAAAAGGTCAGTGTTGGGGTTAGTTAGGCATTTATCAGGGATCATTTATCAGCATTTGTTGGTCAATTCAATGAATGCAAAACTAAACCATTAACATGTGAGCCGGTGCATGCTATGCACATGTGTGTAAGGCGAGGGAGGGAGTGCTTTTTGAGTGACATGTCCTTTTTTTCCCAAAGTGAACACTGGGGCGAAGACGAGCAACTGGCGCCAGCCATCAAAATCCCCCCACCCTCTAAGTGATCCCCAATTATGTCAACAGGGGAAAATGGTGTCCCTTTGAAAAGTGTTCTTAATCAAACCCAATTAATTCCGCTCCTTTCCCTTATTATTTCCACCGTGGACCACGTCCCGCTAGTCAGCCTGTTAACTAGAGCCCGGGCCCCAGCGAAGGTCACGCTTGGCCAAGCAAAATAACACAATAATGTGCGTAATTAATCACTAGTTCCCAATGTGTCTCTAGTAAACTCTGGGTGTTGGTACATTAAGTCTTTCTGACAAAGGTGAGAAAGGGTTATCACTAAGTATAGCACTTTTCATCTACATCCGTTCCACTAATTTATTATGCCAAACTGCTGAGCCATATAAATGATATTATGAGTGTTTAACAATTACTCTACCTGCAAAACTAAAGGGTAGCAATTAAGATTTAAAAAGAAAAGTTTATTAGGTGCATTATGTCCTATCCTGGGCAGTTGTTTTCATAGTGCAGAGGTGCTAAGAGGCCTATATATTATTTGGTAAGGTTTGGTATAATTTTTGTTATTATTGTTATTATTATTATTATGTTCCCAAAGAGTCAACTAAGACAAGAACCTTGTGCTCTTCTCTGAGAAAATGTCCAAAGCACAAACACTAGTATTAATCTTTCTGACAAGTCTAAAACAGTTGCTATGTATGGACAGGAAGTTAGTTTCCCTATCCAGTGCGCAATCTTAAGGCAGTCCTTTAAACATGGAAAAAGCCAGGGCAATATTTGTTTTTGTCCTAATTTGAATGATGTATTCTAAAAGATCATAAGTCCAGGATTTAACTTCATTGTGAACTTAGACATCTACCCCACTAAGACTTAATTACAGTACATGCAAACATATTTTCTTTCTTCTAAAGGTGCTATTTTCCCAACCCTGCACACAGAAGAGTTTTTCATTTTCACCTCTTTGAGAATCTCCCCCCACCATTGTTCCTTTGTAATATACTGAACCTAGAACACCTCTCATTAAGCCACTGTTTCACTATTAACAATTTCCTCCCCCAACCTCCAAATGTTTTTTACTAGAGATAGAAGCTGCGACGCGTCTGACCAGAAGCATAAACACAGTTCTGAGTTTAGGTTGTCTGCCTACTAATACATTGTTGCAAAGTACTCAGATGCAAAATTGACCTCTATACAAACCTCCATCCAAAAATAAATTGGAGCAGCTAAAGCACACAGGCTACTGGAGGGCAATTAGAAGTTGAGCCCTTGTGGCCTCTGCAGCCTAGCAGGCGGGGCCTCCTGACACCCCTGGTTGGGCCTGATGGAGTGGAGCTTCATCTGCCTAACGGCCTGGCAAAGCTCCACGGGCCTGGACGAACACAACAGGCCTCCATCAGGCCCGCTCGCTCTGTCACAGCTTACATGGCCTATTGTACACCAGTGCTCATTAACAGCACTAAGTCATGTTGGTGGCTTACCAATGCATGTGTAGAAAGAAAAACAACATCCACAATCCAAGTGCTTCTACAGTGGTGCTACTGTAACTTTATTCTGTGTTTTGCACATGGAAAATGAAAGTCACTTTCTAAAAACTAAAAAGAAATTAGTTATGATGATATTGAAAAAAAAATGTTAAAAATAATGAACATCCTCACACATTTATAAATGTGTCTTCTAGTAAAAAGAAGTGTTCTTTCTTATTTCTTTGGCTTTTTACTCCACTGTTGTCAACAGGGATTATGACAATATAAACAACAAAACCTATAAAATTGACAGTGTGGATGCTGCCATTTCTAAAGGCCATGATATACAGATTTGAAGTGATGTACATGATAACTCTTCCTTACACTTCATTACGGTGTCCACAGGGGACGTCCATTGCCGGATTCCCCTCAAAGCATTACCACAGTACTCAGTTTCACCTTTAGGTAGGTGATGATAACTTATTGACACATTATTTTTGCAAGATAGTGGAAAGTAGGGCTGCCCGCTCTTAGTCGATTAGTCAACAAATTGAATTAGTCGACTAAGATTTATTTAGTCGATTAGTCGTTTTTATGCTTTCTTTCATGCTGAATGACTTATTTCCAAGAAATTTATGAGCACATCTCTGGTAAACACAAGATTTAAATGTCAGATTCTCTGTGGAGAAACTCAGTTTTACAGATCTGTCGATTAAATCAACTAATCGATTAGTTGACAAAATCGTATGTCGACTGAGGATTTCTTTATCCGAGGACAGCCCTAGTGGAAAGCATGGATGAAATGCAGTGCAAATTCTTCCCTTGATTGCATTAAATGAGATACTTTTGTTGTCTTTTAAAAAAATATTTTAGGAAATTGTACTTTGCTAGCCCAACACCCATCTGCATCATTTTAATCCACACACACCAAATGCACACATATAGTATAAAACACACAAGCAGTATTATCATGACCTTCCGTCTCTGACAAACATCATTTTCTTCTAGTTGTGGTCCAACAGTTACATCAAACTGTGCTACTTCCAATGGTAACAGAGGCTGCCAGCACCCATTAACTTTCTCACTCTTAATCCGCCTGTCTTTAGTGAATATTTTGTCAACAACGCAATGAGGAGAATCCTTTACCAATAAGATAAAGATTAAGACAGGGCATAATAATAAAAAAAACAACATTAATATGTTGTGCCATATCTGTAAATTAGAAATAATATAAATGTTCAAGTTTTAGGGGAGGGGCGAAGTTAATCAGGTCTTGAAAAGGATTTTTCGGGGGCATCTGAGGGCATTCTGTCTATGGCAGCGAATCCGGGGTTAATCGCTTTAAAAGCAGTAATTAGGTGTTAAGAGGTATGCTTGTCTGTTTAAATTAGCCTCCGAGCCAGATTACGCTCTGTGACTTCCGATAACCTCCCCCATCAGGGCTCAATGCTCTCCAAAAGGCCAGTTTAATTATTTAAATAAAACACACACATATCACTTTTAAACCTCATCAAACTTCAATTGAAGTGGGAGAAGTGGTTTTAAAATACACATTTGTGCCCATTTACAAATGACCTGAAAATATACGAGAAAATGCTGGACAGTATCTACACTGCTCAGAAAAAATAATAGATAGAAAATACAATACAAGACAAAACCCAACCAAACAGACATACTGTGAGAAAAACCTCTTTGAACAAATTTGTACAATATATACTAAAATTGCCTAGCTCAAGAGGATCTAGATACCAGCAAATGCCCACAGCAGTGTTCATGAAACCTCATAAATCTATCATCATGTCAGGGTAGCAGGAAATCCTACACCAAGGTACATGTAGACAAAGTTAGGGCCCCTATTACATTTTTTTATAAAATATTTTATTTCCATAAAAAAAGGACACCCCTCAATTAAGACTTGAGACAATTGCTACTATTGACCACATGGCTCTACTTAGCTTCTCATTTACTATATTGCAGTTTGTCAGCACTGTCTGGAATTTACCAAAAATTTAGATTTTTACAAAATTTACAAAATTAATGTTGACACAAAAGTGTTAAAACATTCATGTTGAGTCAAACCTTTTGAGCTAAGCCAAAATAAAGGCCGCCCAGAGATTTGATAATTTTTCCTTGGGGCTAAAGACATTTTTAAAGTGAATTATTAATTTTTGTTTTTTAAATCACAAGCAGTTCATTTGCTTATTAGCGTCAGTGGAAAAAAAATGTCTGACTCCTTTGGTGTCATGTATCCTCGTCACGGGTACACGAAACAAACGGTGGAAAAGCAGTTTGTAAACATTCACGGGTGCAGCTGATAAATCCTCATCAGATCACATGTGCTGCCAGGTTTTATCCATTGACTGAATGTGCTCTTTGGCCTTCATCCTGAGTGCTGCGATGCTGGAGCTCCTGTCGTCCTCCATGGGGTACTTATCGTTGAAACTGGGCGGGCACTGGTAGGGAGGAGGGCCCATTGGCTGCATGCCTTGGACCATGCCAGGCGGGGTGTTGAGGAAGCTGTGGCTTGGATAGGCAGGCTGCAGGCCCTGCGGTGAACCCATGAACCCTGGGATGGTGTGCATGGGCGTGGCACTAGAGATGGGTGAGGTCAGCCAGGGATCTAGGGGCATCGGGTTAGCCACCGGCCCCACGCTAGGAGGCATCGGAGGACGATTGAAGGATAGCATAGGGGAGTCATGGAGCTTCATGGTGCTGGTGTCCATCTTTTCTTGTCGTCTCCACTTGGCCCTTCGGTTCTGGAACCACACCTGGACACAGAGAAATTAAAGATGAGGCACTGAGACACAATAGCAAAAATGATGCATCAGAAAAATACAAAATCTTGCACAGATTGTGCTATGTGTCCTCTGATACTACCACTAGGGGGTGCAGAAGTTGGAAACTTTCAATTGAACTTTGGCATCCACAATCATTTCTGATAAGCCATCAATCAATTATCCATATATTGAAGCTGCAGTTCTCTGCTCAGTACAGCGCAGGCTGTGTAAACTGTGTACCAACGCCAGAGTAGACCATCAGGATTTCACACAGTCCTTACCTGAACTCGAACCTCAGGCAAGTTGACCTTCATGGCCAGCTCCTCGCGGCTGTAGACGTCTGGGTAGTGGGACTTCTCGAAGGCTCGCTCCAGCTCATGAAGCTGATAGGTGGTGAAGGTGGTGCGGTTCCTTCTGTGTTTCTTTTTAGTGTGCTCTTCCTCTGTAATGGCCTCTGGAGACCCCTCAGCTACGTCCACTTCCTTCTGCAGGTTGCTCATTTCTTCATCACATTTGTCACCGGAGAAAAGGTCCGATTCTAAAATGAAGGACAGGATAGTGTTATATGTTATATATAGGTTATACCAACTGGTGTGCAACTGGTATCAAGCCAGTAAGTAGTCCTTAAAGTTTGGCAACGGACCATTTTGACAAATCTTATTTGGCCAAGGACGTAAGGATAGAGCAAGGTGGAGATAAAAGAGCAATCAAGGATCTTAGAGAGGTCGGACTACTGTACTTAAAACTACAAAAGCAAACCTCTCAGGCAAGGAGTCCATCATTTTAGGGACAATCAATTTTGTGCACTACCCTGCCTATAACAAATTCGAGAGTAATAACATCGTTTACACCTCAAAGCTTCTTTTGGTTTCTCCAAAGAAAACGTGGTCATTATTTATTCATACTAAATAATTCCAAAGTTTTGACACCTCAAGATGATAGATAGATAGATAGATAGATAGATAGATAGATAGATAGATAGATAGATAGATAGATAGATAGATAGATA
>JAOVVB010070093.1:0-14026 GCA_028570985.1 Heterobranchus longifilis | reverse complement strand
TTAGCTTTTTACATCTGGTTATTGCATTTACACTTCTAAAATCATAAAAGTGGTGTTCATATGGAGAGATTGTGTACGTGTAAGTATCAAACTTGTGTTGTCCACAGAGATTATTTTCTGCAATGATCCAAAATCCAATTAAAAAATCCCATAGGCTTTTTGATGATCCTACAAAAAGACGTCATCCCTTCAGCTCCCTATGGCCTGTCCTGATGTAGTCATCAATGTCTGAGCTCACTGACTACGTTTACATGCACACAATATTCAGTTTTTTGCCCTTATTCAGAAAAAGACAATATTCCTATTAAGCTGTGTACATGGCTAATGAAAATGAATATTCCATTAATATTTACATGCAGTATATATATAGGATATATATCCTATATATAGGCAATATAGGATTTTTTTCAAAGTTTTTCACCAGTGGAGGACATTGGTCCCTCTTTCATTCCTTCAACCACCTTCTTGAACAGGTTGCCGTTGTGATATTTGCCCATATACAAAAATCTGTTGTCAATATCCAAGTCTTTATTAATGTTTCATGTGACAGGGCCCTGACAGCATGCATCTCTACCCCAACCCCAGCCTTGCAAACTGTTTTGGTTAGTGTACAGTAACCATAGCAACGCACAGAGCTGCCTGTCGCAAACTGCGGTAAAAAGCCCAATTGAGACGCATATTCTGAATGCACTGTATTCATGTCCAAAGAAAGCTTCTAAAACCAGAATAATACCGGCATATTCCATGTCTTAATCGGAAAAGGAAAAAGGCCTTTTTCGGAATATCCAAACGGAATATGCTGTTTACATGACCCGTATCAAATTCTGAATATTGTCATATTCTGAATAATAGTGGAATATTTGTGTGCATGTAAACATACACACTGAAGCTTATAACATTTGTTACATATTCCACATGGGATTAACAGAATGTCAGAAATAATCCTCCTGAGTTTGAATGTGGTTTTTAAACATCATTCCTGTATGTCGTCAGCATGGAGAGGAGGTTTCTCCAGCAGCCAGTGACCTGGCCATGGTGCTGACCAGAGGACTGAGTATGGAGCAGCAGAAAAGCAGCAGAGACTCCCTGCAGTACTCCAGTGGCTACAGTACAGAGACCACAACCCCATCCTGCTCTGAGGACACAATTCCTTCACAAGGGGAAACTCTAATCCACCTTTTTCCTGATTTAGCAGAAGCTGGTTTTCCTCTGCCGGTTGTGTAACTGTCTGTAAAAGCTGGCTTTTAGTACAAATAGCCAAAACTCTGAGGTGGATACACAGTATGGATGTTTTAAAAAGTTGTGAGGACAGTTCTGTAAGAGTACCTGACCCATCATTTGTCACGGAGTGGGTAGATGACATGAAAGAATGGCACAATGTTTTCTACATCGTCATTGCCAATAGGTTGTTTGCATATGACATCACACACGTGTGCTTTCCAGATGGAGGGCAGGTAACTGGAGGCAGACTACCAACACAGCACAAATGTCTTTGATTTGTGCGATCGATCAAATGGGGAAAAACAAGGGCTACTTTTGAGTCCGGAAAATGCCTACATACAGGCGACAGAGAAACGGCGGCAGATGTGCATCAAAAACCTCAGTCTTCAGTCTTCAGTCTTCAGACTCCTACCCTTCAGTCTGTAGGAGTCATTGGTAACCTCAAAACATTAATATTAAGCTTTACGTTAAACATACCTAGAGTTAGTCATGCATTGACAACTTTTTAAGTCAACGTTTTTAAGCCACAGCGCAGTTTTTTAATGGCGTTTCACCAGACATCTGGGAACAGTTGATCTAGTAACTTAGGTAAGTTAATGTAGAAAAGAATATCTAACGCAATATAAAAACGGCAGTCGCTCAGTACTATTTTTGTTCTAAAATAGTTATAATCCTCTAGATTCTTGTGGCTTCCATCTGGCTCGCTGTGTAGTAACGGGGCAGGACGAGGTAACGGTAGATATTCTGTGGTCACTTTCCACTATTTCCATTCACACAGTATACGTTCATCGCTGATTCATCAGATTCATCACTGCCTGCAGCCTGAATCCGTCTGAATTTTGCACGTCATAATAGAACGTGATTGCAAACAACCTTGTGTTTTCTCTATGTGCTGATGGCAAAGAGTTGTGGAATTATAAAAGCACAGAACCATCTACCTACTGCATAGTAACAATGGGGCAAAAGCTACCAGGTATTTCACTGTTTGTGAATTATGATGGCTGTATGATTACCATCGTCAATAAAGGTTTAAGGGATTTTGTAAACGGCTCTCACTGCAGTGTACAATATATGTTATGGCTGTGTTAATTTGGGACCCAAAAGCAGGACTCGAACAAAGGCTGGCAACAGTTCAATGAGTTTATTAGAAGTTTGATCAGACAGGGAGTGGAGAACAGTGGAGCGGGGCAGGCAGCGAGGACAAGGCTGCCGGCTGGGATCTCAGGAAGGTAATGAACCTGAGGCACAGGTAGACACAGAGTTAGACAGGATTCAAGCAAAACAGAAGATTCTGAACAAAAGCTCTTGTTTGGCCGTCGCGTTGGTGAACTGGCGAAGACTGGAGTGTGGAGCCGGGGCATATATACTGCAGGAGTTTGATGAGTGGATGGGTCACAGGTGTGCAGGTTGATTGGCAGCAGGAGTGGAACATGAAACACAAGGGAGGGGTCCAGGAAAACGTGTTGTATTAGGAAGTTCGTCTTAAATGCTTCAGACATAGTTGCCCAAATAGTTTTTGAATTGGAAATTGCAAAACTTCCTCCAGTTTGACAATCCAATATGAGATTATCTTGCTAGCCATGCTCTGTGATATATGAAACTGTCAGATCACCTATCACACACTTGGTCTTTAATTTCTTGATCTTGCACAGACATTGTAAATGCATTGCTAGCATATCCTTCCAGCGTTGACACAAGGATGTTAAATGCTTCTAGGGCTACAACAGTGTAGAGCAAAGCATCTGAGTCGTTTGAAGCATTAAGTATCCAATCTTATCACACTGAGTCATCTTATCATGCACATGTTTTCCGTCTGCCATCTTGAAATCAGAAGGGCCTGTGTATGAACTGCGCAGCACTGTGGGTCAGGGAGATGTGATGAACTTGAGATGCCAGCGTGGTCAGAGACAGTCCAAGTGAAGTCCACCGAGCAGAAAACTAAACATTTTCAAAGATGCCCAATAGCTAACTCTAACTCTAATCACGTATGCTAGCTGCTGGAAAAGTGATGCAAACATATGATATGAGCAAACATACACTCTCTTTGGAGAATATTTTACACAGCGCATCGCAACTGTCATTGCTAGTTTCTGACCGAAACAGTTTTCATTTTCACGCCCGGTGCACAGGTTGTGTAAATAACAAGTATTGCTATCTTGAGGCAGCATTGCAATTGCGCCATTGACCCACAAAAACCTGGTCTAAAGTCAATGGTGCAGTATTTTCCTGCTATTTAAAGGATGCATTGTACAGATAATAAGACGAGTGATGCACAGATTGCAGCTAAATCCATGGCCCCGCTGTTAATCCACAGATAATTAACATTCTGATTAATAGCAGATGGGTTTCAGGTGGGTGAAATAATACATTAATGAGGAAAATATTAATTTCATTCTCTAAAATATGAAGACGGCAGAGAGCAGAAGGGAGCTGCTGTTCGCGGCTGCCTCTGTGCGTAATACACATGAGGAAAAGCCATATAACAGCATAACTTGATTGATTATTTGCCAAGTTTAACTACAGTTTTTAGTTTTGCTGCTTAAATGTCCCATGATATTTGCTGCAGTGCAATAACTGTGCACATGAAGATGACTGAAAGCAGCTTCTCAATAGCTTGCAACTACACTGGTAGAGGGGGGAGCGAAAATAATTTATCCTCCTCCTCCTCCTCCTCAGTTAAAAGTTGAATAAGTTATCGTGCATTTGCTCATATGCAGTCAAATTACGTTTTTGATGGATCAAAGGATTGGGAGACACCATATAAATCTGCAATGCCCCAGATGCAGGCGCACCTGGATTTTAAAGGGAATGGGAGATGACACTCTGATTGGTTGAATCCTTGTTACACCCAAAACACACCTATGATTAATTAAGAGACTAATTAGAATCCATTTGCCCCTTGCACCCTTAAATACACTTGCACCGTGCACTTTAGACCGTGTAGTAAAGATCATTTAAATAGGGCCCATATAGTTGCAAGGTAACCAAAAACAGAAAACCTGCAAGCCAAAGTTGTCATCTGTCATGGCACCCATTGGCTTCTGAAGAAACGTGTGAATACTCTACTTCTCAAACTACTGCCATTTTTAATCTTGTTGAGTCCACAGTTACTTTTCTCCTTGCCTCATTCATCATCTTACATTTTGTAAAACCTGAGTAAAGCCAAGAATTATGACTTTATCACTTTCACAAGAACCCTTGCCTTTAGCTACCAAAATCAAACAAAGTGAATCCTTCATTTAATTATCCCAGCAGCTGCACAGTATATGACAGTTCTGACAGTTTCCTTGACAACAGCTGGGAGCTGACAATATATGTAAAGATGAAATTGAATAATATTGAATTTGTTTGTGCATCATAATGCTGGCTGTCAGTTTCAGGCTTCCTTTATCCAAATACATACCCAAATTATGCTGCTACGCTATCGCTGTGTCTTTCCTTTGTAATGGCAATTCTCTCCTCAATCACCTATCTCCTTCTCTCCTTCTCTCCCTCTCTCCTTCTCTCCCTCCACATTAGGTTCAGATTATGACTGCTACTCAGTGAACGGTGATGCTGAAGGTCCAGATGGACAGACAGAGTTTGACAAGTCCTCCACCATTCCTCGCCACTCTAACATCGCCCAGAACTACAGACGCATGATCCAGACCAAGAGGCCAGCGAGCACAGCCGGCCTACCCAGTGGGGTTCTTGGTCCTGGGGGTCATGTGATACCGGGACAACCCGGTGGAGCTGGTGGGGGTGGATCAGGTACTCCAGGGACTGCCACCATCCGCCGAACCCCCTCTACCAAACCAGGCGTGAGGCGCACACTGTCCAACGCGGGGCCTATCCCCATTCGACCACCCATTGTGCCTGTCAAGACCCCCACTGTTCCCGGAGACTCGCATTCACCGGGCGCAGCTGGTGGCGGGTATGCAGGTGGAGGGCACTCGGGTGGCGTGCCTGTGCGCGTGGGCAGTGAGGAGTGTGTCTTCTTCACTGGGGTCGAGGATGCACAGGGAGCGCTCGATTATGTGAAGGCGTCACCGAAGCGCCTCAGCCTGCCTAACACCGCCTGGGGATCAGGGGCAGCGTTGGAGGTCTACGCCCAACAGCACGGAGGCCTTGCAATGGGGACAGGCTCAGGAGTCGGATCGGAGGAGGATCAGATGATCGCGGCCAATCGGCACAGCCTCGTGGAGAAGATCGGCGAGTTGGTAGCCAGTGCGCACGCCCTCGGAGAGGGGCAGTTTCCTTTCCCCGCCCTCCCAGATGACCCGGCTCTGCCGCCAACTGGCCCCACCGACACTCAGTCAGGGACAGAGGGGGCGGAAGGGTCCGGTGACATGTTGACCACCATCAGGAGAGGAGTCCGCCTTCGCAAGACCGTCTCCAATGACCGCTCGGCGCCGCGCATCTTGTGATCGGAGGAGAAGCAGGGGAGGATGATACTTGTCAGCCAATAGGGAGTCAGGTGTTGGTGTGGTGCAACCCAACCACCTAGTACATACACAAACACTTAACTATGTAGGGAAAGCTATAATATAACAGAAGATGAATGAAAACATACACAAAAATAAGTTTAAAGACATCATTAGAGTAAATGATATATAATATAATGATAATAATAACATTAATAATGTTAACTGACAATTAAAACTGAAATACTGAATATTGACAGGCTCCTAGCAGGCCACTATAACTAGTGTGTGTTGGACGCATGTTTGTCTTCTCTACACCTTCACCCAGGGATGAAAAGACTTGTAGGAAAAACATAAAAAAGAGGCGAAGGAAGAGAGAAAGACTGGGTTCTGTTTGTCAACTTACACCCTTCCCCATCCTCTTCTCCACCTAACCCGACTGTCTAAACCCAGATGAAGGACTGATGACCGAAGGAGGGCCCTGTAGGGGCGAGGTGACTGAAGGAGGGCCCCACGGGGGCGAGAGAGAGAGAGGGGGTCAGCGTGCCAAGCTGGATTAGAACCCAGGCTGTCTCAGCAGCAACATACTGTTTATTAGCCCACTGAACTGAAGCTTTGGTATTAGCACGGGGAGCTAACAAGCCAGAGGGCTCCTCTGGTTCATCTTAATGTAAAAGAGTCTTTAAAAAAATACTGTTGGCATTGAACCGTGCTAGTGCCCCCTTCCCCTCTCTCTCTGTGTGTGTAGTGTGCGCGTGCATTCATGTGTATGCATGTGGGCAAATGTGAGTGTGTGTGTGTGCACGTGATTGATTGTGTGTGCAAGTGCGAGGGGGTGGGTAGAGCTCTGCTGCAGGACAGCTGGTTACCCAATGAGGGCAGGGCTTTTTCTCCTGTGTGTTGTGCGTGTGTTTTCTTGTTTATATTGTGACGTCATTTACCTTGTTACAACTGTACGAGAAGTTACGGAGAAGTAATCCAGGCGTATAGATATATTCATATATATTTTATAGAACCAGAGAGAAAATGTTAAATCAGAAATGGAGCAATAAATGTGTTTTATTTTCTTGTTTCCGAGAAGATGGGAGGAGTGTAGGTTCTCCTTTGTCACATTCAGGCAATCATCAGGAATCCTAAATTACACATCAACTGTGAATTCATGCCTAGCCGGGTTTTTTTGGCATCTCTCTCCCTGTCCCTGTCTCTTTCTGGTGGAGGAAATGGATTACAAAAATGTTGAAAAAAAAAACTGCAAGCACTTTGATAGGTGGTAGAGTATGTACAACAGCCACTAGGTGTTGCTGTAGTCATACTGTATGATAGGGAGAGTGAAAGTGAGAGAGATGGTTTCCAATAAGACTGTGTCCTGAGTAAATTATTAAAGTTGTAGAGGAAGAAGAAGAGAGGGAGGGACAAAGAGGAAGTGATAAAGACTGGTGGAATTGGAGTGATTGGTAAAATGAGAGATGGGATAAGAAAGTAGAGCAAAATATTTATCTATGAATGGATTGAACGTCAGGGCTCTTTAGGGTTCTACAAGCCATCGCATGGAATAGTACTGAATCTATTTATGATGTGGTTGCACTGGTATCTGAACACATAATGCAAAAAAATACACTGCACAGATAGGTTAGACTACTTTTGCATTATAGGCTTTAAAGGGTTATCCCAAGTGACGAACACATTTTCTCACTAGCCATGCAAATAGAATAGGTAATAGAACTACCCTCGAAAACTGTCAGCACATTCGATAGATTACCAAGAGTAACAAGGATACATTACTGTCAAATTTATTTAAATGCCATTTTTCAATACTGTCAGAACGACTAATGGAATTCCGCTCACCACCAATGTATTGAGGTGGAGGCAGAAATCTCAAAACCTGGATAGATAAAACCAAAACTATCAATATGCATAGACATCAGGGGTGTCACAATTATCCAAATCCATGATTCGATTAAACTTTTTATTTTAAGGTTATGATTCGATTCCATTTTTTTTATTTAAACTTTTTTCGAATCTTGATTCGTAAAGATCAAGAGATCATTGGTATTATGCCCTCATTCACATTTTCAAATTATACTTCAAAAGATAGGTTACATGGTATCAAGTGTGATATAACCGCCATTTGTCTTTTGGAATGTACCATACTAAGGCCGTATGGTCAAATTGAAATTATTTATTGAAAATGGGGGAATCTCAGATCCTGCTTTGATTTTGATATTTGAAATTGAAAGCTCATTTCATTCGATTTATAGAATTTAAATTGTGACACCCGTACTAGACATTATAGAGACACAGTATGCAAGAAAATACGTTTATTTGTAATTTGGGCTTAACAACACTTTAACATAAATCAACAATGGACTTGAAATATATTTGCCCATGTGTTAACTGGATATACATGGGTGGACATGGGTACATGCGTGGCATATTTTCACACTTGAATGCTGTGTCTGTATTTCCAATGTCCAAAGGATTGCATATCGCCTTTTGTTCACGTGCAAATACAAATCAGCACACCAGCTTATCTGCAAATATATTCTTACCTATAAATACTGTATATTTTATGCATTATGGGAAAGCTGAGTTAATCCTTGAACTTAGCTGAACAACAGTCTTCTGCCCCAGATTGGCTCCAGTTAAAACCTTCCTCCATTTAAAAGGATACCATACAAAAAACTTAGTACAGAGGATTACAGTTGCAATATTGTTACTATAGGAGGCAAAAATGAGAACACAAACAGTTGAATGCACAGTGTTGGGCAGCTGGATCGACTGTATATAAAGATGGACGCCACGTCTCCATGTCCTTCCACTGTACAAAAATGAAGCCAAATTATCCCAAATACGTTGGTGACATAATTTGAAGCCAGAGTCTATGCAGTAGTGATCGGGTGGTGGGGCCGAGGTATTAAAGTCCCGCCCGACCAATCGCGAGTCAATCACAGCTGTCAATCATGATGTTACACCCCCTTTTTATTGCATCAAACAACTAATCAAAACCAAACTTATCAGAAAAATGAAAACTTGAACAAACATCAGCGTGATAACAACTACCTAAAATGACTACCTAAAAAACATCTTGCAAACATCTAACATGGAGGGGGCGGGGTTTATGACTGCAGCCAACCACCAGGTGGCAATCAAGATGTTTTGGCTTCACTTTTAGGGGGTCGTGTCTGGATGGTAACCCAAAATTTGCGTAACTCTCGTAAGATGGTTGAGGTTAGGACAGGTTGTTGGCAGCGGGTCTCGGGAGATTTTTCGCAAATCAAGAGTTACCAGAGTCATGTCGTCCATCTTTATATAAAGTCTATGCTTAGTAGTTAGCTGCCAGCTAGCAGTTATTAGCATTATCTTTGCCCAGACCTTCAGTTGAGGATAGGACTTCTCTGAAAGTAACGAGTAATTAACTAACTACTACGTCATTTTTACATTTTTCAAGTAACTTTCCCAACACTGGTTATTAATGAGTGGTGTCACCTGAAACATAAGCATACAGACCAGCATGTATTCAGTCACAGAAGGTACACGTGGTTCCAGTAATCAGGTTCTTTTACTGAGTGTGAACACTACGCTACCCCATCATGGTTCAGCTCAATTCAGTGCACAACAGTTGAGCTCAGGACACTGGCTGTATGAAAGGATTATTTATGGATGTGAGAAAAGGTGAAGCCTGTTTGATGTGCTCGCTGATGACAAAGAAGCAGCAGGGTTTAAATGAGACTTTTGAAGTTGACAGAAAGAGCAAGATATGTGTGGAATGAGCATTTCACTGCCTGTTCATACAATATGTACTGTATGTGCTGTACTAGTAAATGAGAATCAGGCGCACAGATTTGGTATAAAGGTTTGTTAGAAAATCTTACATGGAATATTCAGTTTCAGTATTATTATTTTTTTCATTCTGCAGTATTGTTTGAATATTTAGTCTTACTTTTAATTAATGTAAAAAAAAGAAAAGAAGAAACTCCAATTGTAACACAAACTAAGCTGTGTCACATATGGATGTAGGACGTGTGGGCTGAGAGCGAGCGTGTCCTTGTTTGGCTGGTGAACTCTTCATCAACGTGTCTGTATGCTCTTCTAGTAGTGACTTGAACATAGCCGGTGGCATCGACGCTCTTACAAGCCCTTTTTTGCTGATTTGTATCTTTTTTTTCCTCTTGCATAGAGCACTGTTTTAAACATATTTGTGGCCCTTTAAAAAGAAAATTATTTAATTTAAAGAGATAGAGAGGAGAATGTTTGCAATTTTTTAAACATTGTCACCCTCTGCCAGCACACGGTTTTGTTGAAATAGTGCTTCGGCAAGGGGAAGTTTTATTTTTTTGTCTTGGGGGAACTACTGTATGTATGTTGTCACATGTGGATGCTGTGTGTTGAATCAGCTGAATCTGACTGGGTGAGAGGGTGGAAGGGGAGAGCAGCGGGCTTGGACTCCATCCCCCCCCCCAAAAAAAAACAAAAAACATTTTGGGTGAGAAAATGTTCATCTGAAGTGTGTGTGTAAAAGACCGCCTGTCGAGGTCACACTGTACATGAATATACGAACGTATGCTGAATGTACTGCAAGGTGAAGGGGGACATCGACCTGTACGTGTTTGACTTGCTTGAACCATTGCAATGTCACAACTTTGTTCTTGTACAACTGAATGAAGTTTAAACAGTAGGAAAGCAATACCGATATAGTGTGCATGTACGTACATTCACAATGATGTTCCAGTGTGGGTATGTTAAAGGAAAATAACACTGTTTTGTCCACTATAGGATACTTGTGTTTCCCATCTAAAAGCTATTTCACATTGCATGGCTCTGATGATTTGGACTTAAAACTTAAATTGGTTTGGAAGGCTAAAAGTTGGTTCCCAGCTGGAACCAAAAAAAACCCCCCAGGTTTTCCTTGACCTAAAATGCAAACCAAAGTAGGCGTGTCATATTCTATAGTTTGGAAATAGAGTCTTACACGTAATAATCGTCTATGTCTTCTTATCATTAATGATTGGACCATGCTTGTTTTTTGGATAAAAACAAATATCTGTAATAACCGAACAAAAGCTTGTAGGTAATCAATGTGATCCGCCATCTTGCTACTACTGTTTACTTCCGTTGTGCGTTGTGCAACGCCCTCCGTCGATGACTTATCCTTGATTACAATAGTTCGGCTCAAAACTGGTGGAAACGAGCTAATCTGGTGGAAAATGGGTATCTAAGGGTACTGGTATTGGTACTTGTATCATATTTTTTTTAAACAATTGAGATGACTAGTCTGAATGTGTATGTGCTGTATGTTTATAAGTTCTAGTGCAAACTGAAACAACTGAATTCACTGCCAGTTATCTACAGTAAGTTATTGCTTGAGTAAAGGTTTTATAACGCCCTGCAGAACAGACACGCTGCTTAATTCCAAATGATGGATAACAACTCAGGATGCTAAAACTGTAGGGTTTTCACATTGGATGTGACAGTCAGATCAAAGTGCACATGGCTATAGGATGAGTGTGATATGAGAGTAAAGACACAACATTGCTATTTTCCTTTAAAATGCCCAATTAACAGCACAAAAATTTATCTAACTAAATAATAATGTCTTTTTTTTTTAACATGCTGAATTAACTGTGTACTGAACTAACTGTCTGAACAAGCTGAAATAACTACTCTGCTACAGATGTGTCAATATGCCCATTTTTATGAGTGTATGTGTATGTGGGTAGAAGTAGGCCTACCGGCACGTGGGCAAAGCAGGGGCTACAATAAAAACAGGACACTCTGTAGGAGCATACATAGACACAGATTTGCCAGATTTGACATGCGTGCAGGCATGCGTGCGTACAAACACACACACACACCCACACACACACACACACACACAAACATATACAGATCATAGGACATACACACAAAACAATCCCTTCTTCCTCAAATGGACAGCATGCCCAAAAGGAACTAGCACTGTAAAAAGTAACATTTTAACATTATTTCATAATTTTATTGAGTTAAAAGGTTGAAAATATGGGGACTGCCCACTGTCCCACTGGACCGAAAGCCTGTTATCCCGAAAACAAACGCCCAAATGTCCAATGGGACATTTTTCAGATTGTTGGGGGTTCAGAATAATGGGCCGTCGGAACAATGAAAACAACCGAAAATATCACTTCTGAACTTTCAGTGACTTTACTGGATTTTTATTTAGCTGTCTTGTTGCCTAGTGATGCTAGTGTGTGAGCTAGACAGCATCTAGAATAATACAAACATGGCACATTTTGTTCATGTTACATACAGTATGCACACTTGATTAAAATAAATAATGACTTCCGAAAATAGTGTCTATACATACAGCTAGCCCAACATACTATAGTGCTGTTGAGTAGTAGGTATGCACCTATGACTAATATGAGCTTACACAGACAAATGTTAAAGGAATTGTTTGACATTTTGGGAAATACCTGTCAGCAGATGGTTAGCTTAGCATAAAAAGTGGAAGCACCTGGAAACAGCTAAGTTAACAAATTAAAACGCAATATTGTGCAACACATTCTCAAATTCCATCAAATACCAATGCTTGGTCAGTGGCCCTACGCTTCAAGCTATGATGCTCATAGGTACCCCTCTAGCATCAGTTCTGGACGTGTCAGGGACAGTGTGTCAGTTTCCGCTCACTACATGCATAGTGTCTTTTCAAAATAAACTTCCGTGTTCACAGGAAATATGCATTTTCCGCTCGTTACATGCATACAGTGTATTTTCAAAATAAAATTGTATTTTTAGGTTTACTTTGTTAGGTTTAAGCAACAAAAGTACTTGGTTAGGCTTAGGAAAAGATCATGGTTTGGGTTAAAATGGCATTGACTTCTAGTTTCACACGGGACACGAACAGTGGTCTCCTGTGTGAAAGTCTGTGCTTGTTCGACCCATCCGTCCACCCTGACCTCCCTATTCTGAATTTTCCCTCTTTATACTACGTCAGTTGCTCTGAGTGTCTAATTAATGACACAGATGGGTTTACATTGGAGTTAGTTGAAAGCCCTGTGCATCTCATATAGAAAGTAAACGGTGCCTCTGTGCATCTGTCACTGACCAAGCATCAGTATTTGACAAGCTGGGAGTGAGAAGGGGTTGTTTTATGGGGAGGGGGGGTTATGTGCTGAATCATTTCTTGGCCAGGTGCAGTGACTTCCTGGAGTCTCTGCTGGGTGACAAGACTCAAGGAAGAAAGAAAACAAATAACTGAAAAGCTAATTTTCCAAAAGGTTGAGCTATTTCTTTAACATTTAATGAAAACTTTGGGATTAATTCATTGAGATGGTGGGACCACAGTGGGATTGAGACCTAAACACTCAACAGCACTGTTGTCTGCCTGGATGTAAGCAAAATGTACCAATTAAACTACTATCGAATTTGTGTTTTAACACTCACGTATATATATGGAGACTTTTTACACCTCTCTTCTGTTTCCTCTCTATTATCTTCCTCTTTTCTTACCTGCATCCTCTGACACAGTACATCCAGGGATGCCATCTAGCTGACAAGTTAGAAAACAACGCTCGTCATGATGAGAGTCCCAACGGCCATACTCGGTCTCTTTGTGCCTCGCTGCCCATCAAAGCTAATGAACAATAATTCTGATGGAGTCTTTATTCACACCACAGTCAATATGAGCTCAGCTCTGTTTCCCTCTCTGTCCCGTCACTCTCTTCCCTCCCCTTTCCCCACGTGTGTGTCTGTATGTCTGTCATGTGCTATGGTTCAAATGTGTGTGTGTGAGTGTGTGTGGTAATGGTAATGGCTAACGGGTGGCATCATTATGGCTCTGGGGTGTGTTGTTCAAAGAAGGGCTGGAAGCATTAGCTAGGGTAAACTTCTCCCTGCTGTACACAGTAACATGAGCTGGTTTCAAGGCAAGCAGCTGGAAGTCCTACACTCCATCTCAGTGCTAGATTACATTTTCAGTAATTTTGATCAGGCTTTTTAAGACATCTTTTTGGCATCATCTCACAGACATCTCATATTACTTTGATGGTTTGAAATGGTGAGCTTCTGTCAAAGAAACTTACAAGATGCAAGTTTGAGCTGTAATTCAACCTCGACTTTTTACCCCTTAATTGCCATCACAAGAAATCTGCCGGTGTGTAAAGCACAGGGTTGGTAAGACCATCAAAACACTGTATCTGCAACTTTCAATTAATAATTGCAGTATAGGGAGCTGAAGGGATGACATCTTTTTGTAGGCCAACCCAGAAGTCACCATGGGTTCCCTCGTCAAAAAGCCAATGGGATTTTTTAATTGGATTTTGGATCATTGCAGAAAATGATACTTTGATACTTTATGATACTTACATGTTTTGTCTAGCAAGATAATCTCTCCATATGAACACCACTTTTATGATTTTAGAAGCGTA
>JAOVVB010070082.1:0-14026 GCA_028570985.1 Heterobranchus longifilis | reverse complement strand
AGAAAAAAAGTCACAATTTTATGTGAGGGAAGTCATAATGTTTTGAGAAAAAAGTTGTAATGTTTCAAGAAAAAAGTCCCAACAAATCAAAATGTAAGGTATAGCCTCGGCTCCATCCGTTACTTTCGTATTTATCACAACACGTCAGTGCGTGACGGTTTACATAATAACGACACACGTGCAGTAAAAGCTGCGGACAAAACACGGTTAAAGTGCTGCTTTGTTTCCTGCTGACCCTCTCCTGGGAGCGGCTGAAGGACAGACCTTCTCCGCCTCTCTCGGGGTAATATGCATTCAGAAAACAAAGCGGCTGAAAAAAATCAATTGACATTTCACACTGGTTTCCATCAAAAGCTCAAGGGGGAGGATTCCAAATCACTGTAACCAAGAAGACCTTGGAGAAAGGGAAAGTGAATGATCTCTCAGTCGGGGGGGAGACGAGGCTTTTGTGTTGCCTTGCTATGGTGTTAAAGAAATATTCATGGTCGTTTTTCTAATGACAGAGCCCTGCAAATATATATTTGCAGATCAAAAGATGTCTAGAAGCTGAGTTAAAAACGAGGTCGAAATTTGGTTGAAAGTTGATGTAGATGTTGAATATTTCAACAGCATTCAAATGATTAGAATTCAGGTTATGATTCATATTGAAATTCAGTCATTTAAATGATAATGAAAGATGTGCAGAGGTGTTCTGTGGTAATAAAAAGTCCACATTTCATTCCCATGTGGCTTTACAACATATGGAAATGATTTAGTGATGGAGTCTGATCGTCAAAGACCGTTGTGGACTTCAGGAACCCCGGATCAGCATTTACTGGTGGACCAGAGACTATATGCAGATGCTTGGCACCAGAAAACTTTAAAAAGGGATGTTGAAGAAGCAGGTTGACGAGCAGGAGTTAAGTGCAAAAAAAGTGACGTTTAAGAACAAAACATTTACTTAAAAGGTGATTCAGAAAATCCTTGTTTTTAATGACACCGGTGGCCATTAACTGAACTGCAGTCTGCATCGTTTTGCTGGTGCTCAGGCACTCACTCTCAGTAGGCACGAGCATCGGCCACCACGCAACAGTGATGTACAGACTAGGGCTGTCAAACAATTCATTTTTTAAATTGCGATTACTCGCATTTTTAATCCCATGTATAAAATTCCATTATTTTGCATTTCAAAACAGTTTTTAAGTCCATATTAACACCATGTTCAGACCGGCCGCGAATAAATTCATTCGCGTGAATGAATTACATATAAAGTCAATGTAAAGACGCGATTACTTGCGAGTTCCGGTCGGGCAGCGCGAATGATGCGAATTGCGCGATGATGCAAATTCGCTCATTGCATGAGTTCAAATATCTGAACTTCTGCGGTGAGCGTCGGGACTACTCGTGCGAATGACGCGATGAAAACAGACGATTCCAGCGTCCAAACTCGCACGAATTAAGTGAGTAGATTAATTTATTCACGCCCGGTCTGAACACAGAGTAAAGATGATTCAGAAAGCAACAGCTTGAATTATTATTTCACTCTCGTCTGTGAACATTGCAGATGACGCTGGGTATCACTTCTGTATTGACGTCGACTTGTTTCATTTCTGTTTCCGTTGCTCATGCAGGTTTTTTCCAGCATTAAGCAAGTGGGTCACTTGAACCATGTAGTGTAAAAAGGCAGCATGAATGCACATATTGGATATGGGTCACTTTTTAAAAGTAGATGTAAAAAAAAATCGGATGCAGTGTAAATGCAGCCTAAGAGACCAACAGACCGGCTGACCAACACTGCAGCACCTCAACCAAATCTGGGAGGTCGGGCGAAGAAAATAACTTGTCTGTTTCATTCCAAAAGCGCTGCGCCTGCACAGCTTTTTGGATAACAATGGCCTTCCCTGGTGCCAACACTGCAGTGTGACTGTCGCAGGGAAACTTTGCAACTTTGCAAGTGGAATAATGTAGGTATTGGCTGATTGTACTTCTTACAGTTATAATGTTAGATTTTTTAATATGTTTTGCATTTTACATGACAAAGTGTTTCTCATGATGCCAGGATGTTATGGATGTGCATCCAGGTAAACTATATGTTACACTCAGTAGCACTGATTTGGTGTTGTTGTATATATATTTCTAAAAAAAAAAAAAAGGAAAAAATTGCGGTTTTCTGCATTTTACAATGTCAAAAAATGTGAGTTTCAAAGAATAAACCAAGTGAAAACATATTTCCTTGAGAAAGAAGCATAGTTACCTCTGGGATGATCAGCATAGTCAGGTCTTTGGATGTCACCGGGCACGGGCCTCATGGGAGTCTACACCGGGGGCCAAGAAGAGGACAGAAACGTTATGGAAGTCACATAAATCTGCATACGGATTAGGGATGGGACAATAATCGATTTTACACTCACAATAAGCTGATCGTGGTGAATTTCCATTATATGGAAAATTGTGAATATCATGAATATTTTAAATGAATTGACTGCAGTTTACTGGTGTCTTATCTGTGATGCAATACAAATATTTGTTTCTTAAAAGAGAAAAAGTTGTAATGTTTTGAGAAAAAAAGTCACAATTTTATGTGAAAAAAGTGCAATGTTTCGAGAAAAAAGTCAGAATGTTTCAAGAAAAAAAGCCACAATTTTATGTGAAAAAAGTTGGAATGTTTCAGGAAAAAAGTCCCAACAATGTAAGGTAAAGTGACTCCAGTGAGTTTTAATCATATTTTGTTGATTATCGGGATAAAATCATGAAGAGATAAGAAAATACTTGAAACAAGCTGCAATCTTCAACATTTCCTGTTACTCTGTGTATTCTGTCTGATTCTTTTTCCCCCCTAGTGCTGTCCTCTCATTTTTTAGGAGGCAATTTGGTGTTAAAATATTCATTCATTCAAAACAAATATACCCTGTTTTGGATTTTCCATGGTTTCAAAAATATGGTGTGGTGTGTAGCAGTGACTGGCTGAGTATACCTGCCTGATATTTAAAACACATTGTGGTAAAACATTAAAAATATGTCATATATATCGAAACTTTCTCTTGCTGCCGTCGTTACGGCTGTCAGTGGTAAATCATCAGGACAACTGCAACAAAAAATGTGCAAATAAGTGTCGCACCACTGCACCGAATACAGCAAATTGGAGAGAAAAAGGATGGCATCGCTTATGCATGTCTGCACTCCAGTCTTCTTTCATTTTTTCATTTAATGATTCATATAAAATGTGTGAAATGACTGGAGGTTTTTTGAACACCAAGAGCTTACCAGTGGGTAGTGAGAGTGTAGTTTTCCTGTGTAGCGGTAGCCCGGCCATGGGTCTGTGTTGATGTCATACTCCACACAGTTCTTCGATTCATTCTGGTTCTTGTCCTCCTCTGACAGAAACACGGCACAGAGTAAACTATCTGAAGCATCCGGCACCTCTGTGTTAGTTCACAGTCAAAGGATGTCATCATCTGTTTCTGACTTTCAGAACACGTGCTAATTGAACACCATGCATACGCTGAATTGTTGGTTTCTAAAACCTCAACATGGACAACATCTAACTTAATCTAGGGATGCCAATTTTATTTGATTTTTTTCCTGACCGATAGAAGACTCTCGTTAACCGATCGTTAACCGACAAGCAGCAAACTTTCACAGGTCACCGTCCAGGAGGCTCGGACATAAACGTTCAGCGTCCGCTATGGATGGGTACCGAAACCCGGTACTAAACGGGCCCCAGGGACAACATTATTAAAGACTGTAGCTCCGACGTTAGCGGTTCTTTTATCGGTACTCTTTAACGTCTTGGTGTAGGCTCTCCTCTGCTCTCTGTCTGCAGCTCATCCAACATTACACTCATTTCACACAGAGTAAAACGCCAATATCCACCTGTTCAATAAGTATAAAGGTGTTTTGAGACGGAGACACTCCACCTGTGTTCCTGTTTATCTGCGGACTGACGGCAGAAACGTGCTCCGTGAGTAAACACCAGGCACTGTTATTGAGCTAAAGTTAGATAAATTAATCATAACTTTATAGTCTAGTTTAAGTTAAAACTACAGGCTATGTAATGTTACCTGATGCATCCAGTCATGTGGAAAAGTGAATTTCAATCTCTTCTGTCCGCACTCTCTCATCCACCGCCATCATGTTGTTGTTTACACAAACACAAACACAGCGCGCTTGTTAAGATAATGGAGAATTGTTAACGAACTGTTTTCGCTTAGTTTGCCACGTATCTTAAAATTTGGCAAATTCTTGTGACCTAAACAACTTATCTGACAGACACCTGCAGTGAAACATCTGCAGCAGAGAGGAGGACAGACTACGGAGGCTGACTGATGTCTATATTATTCATTATTTTAAAACTTCACTCAGTCTTTTAATGTCAAGAATATTTATTTTATTGCATTTTAGATTTGTTTCCAGTGAGATGTTGAGTTTATACAGTGACTTTGCTGTTGCAAACATCACTGTTACTTCTGTAGAAACAACCTAGTTATTTAAAATATAAATAAATTAAAATCCTGTTCCGAATTAATTATTTCCTTTTGTAGATCTGCTGTTTAAAAAATACAGGCCATTTTTTAAAAGGATCAAAAACAAAGAGATGCTGCTTGGTGGTCCTGTGCACTAGCATTGTTTTATGTATTTATTTATTTATGTAAGTTTATACATTTCAGAAACAAAGAGATGCTGCTTGGCGGTCCTGTGCACTAACATTGTTTTATGTATATATTTATTTATTTGTTTATTTATGCAAGTTTTTACATTTCAGAAACAAAGAGATGCTGCTTGGTCATCCCGTGCACTAGCATTGTTTTATTTATCTATTTATTTATTTAAGTTTATACATTTCAGAAACAAAGCATGGTGGTCCTGTGCACTAACATTGTTTTTATTTATGCAAGTTTATACATTTCAAAGAGACGCTATCTGCTGAATAAGTGTTAAATAAATGTTCATTTAAATTCAGCAATTTTGTGTCACATTTGTTATTATTATTATTGATTATTGTTAGTATTAATTATTATTATTAATAATAATAATAATAATAATAATAATATTTTGAAGTGTTGTAGGCTATTTTATCAGATGCACAAAAAAAAAATCAGCACTATAAATCGGCCGCCCTGCTCTCTAAATATCGGTATCGGCCACTGAAAATATATATATCGGTCGACCACTAGATTTAACGCAAGTCCTCGTCGATACAGTGGCATGTGTCACCGTCAGCAGTCAGTTTTGACAGACAGGAACGGATCAGAAAAAAGGAGCTTAAAACACACCTCGTTAGTGCAGTTTGCACCAGCAAGTTAACAAGTGGTTAAAAATAGATTGCATGGCCTATTTTTATTTTACCATGCAACAAACTTTGTTTTATTATCTTTTTATTCTAATAATATTGTTTTCAACTGTTTAACTGATAGTAATAATTGGTCAGCGGTCTTAATGTCGGTTAAACGGTTAATTATTAACATCCCTAACTTAATCATATACATAAGTCCACCACCACAGTACAGAACTGACAGTGATCAGTAACACTTACTTGCTTTTTTGTGCAGCAACTTGTGAGACACCCAGCTCCCTTTGAAACATTCCTGGAAATTAAAACACAGACATAAACTCTAAATGGGGGTGTACTGTACAATGAAAGAGAGACAGATCTATGCAATGCAACATTACTGATACAATGCAAATTGTGCTCAAAAGTGCACGTAATATCTGACAGTCACATGCACGGTCATTGACTTTGTGCTGATGCACCACTCACTCAAGCCCAGCTAAAAAAAAAACAATGTTGCTTAGTTGCACACTAATATTTTACCATTGACAGTGCCCTACAGGTAGAGACCTTCACAAACATTCCTCTCTATGTATCCTTCACACAATCGCTCTACTATTTATTGCTAATTCCATTGGTGTGCGTGCCTTTATTGGACAGTTAACCACAGAGAGAGAGACAGGAGATATAGAAAGCAGAGTCAGGTTGCACAGACAGAAATGCAATCACAGCAAACATGTCTCTAGGGTCAAATACCATGGCACCACAAGATCATTTAAACCGCCACCCAACCTAACTATTTATAAAGCTTTTGACTCAGAGAACATTGCAGAGCCCTTCTGCAGAGAAAGCAATTGGTGTAGTTTAATGTTTAAAGCTTCAATAGCAGAGACATTTGCCAATGCAATGCAAGTGTCTGCAAGAAGATTGTGCCCCAAAACAGCATCCACAAACTGTATCAATAGGATATCAACTCTCACATGTGATTCACATGATTTGTTACATGCCCTCTTAGCACTTCAACTGTAGTGACAATGCTGTCAGGACTAAAAGGTGGCATACTGCTGAAAAAAAAGTCCTGCTCATCTATATACCAAATGGATATTAGTTTATGTTAAGCCATTAAGAGATTCAACTATGTATGAGGTCTTGTCGATGAGAAATGCATCTTTAAATTGGCAGATTTGTGAGTGGAGTTTGGTCTCGTATGGGAGAAAGTACCAGGGTGAGGGTCATGGTGACACCAAATGCTCTGTCATGCAACATTAATTCTGTGGCACTTCACAAATCATTACTTGCAGTTCAGTGCATTACTAGAATACAATACACATTCATACACAATATGCATTATTGCATACAATTTCACGCTGTCGGAAAAAGACCTGCACAGAATAGGTTTTTCATTTTGAGCAGACTCACTTTAGCTAATCAGCCAACAGTTAGCTAGTTAGCTAACCTATCCTCGGCCTACAGTTGCGGATAACGTTATAGCATCAGTAACCAACACTGTCTGCATTATCTATCCTCTGCAATCTGTATAATACCACATTACACAGCCAGAAGGCATCCCTCAACGTTTGCAAAATGCGTTATTAGCGGTTTGCAAAGCACCTACACATGTCTACCTAGCTTGTTAGCAGCCTCGTGATACAGAGGGGCCTAGGTGTGTGGCTACAGCCGACGTTTAAACGGGACAAGCCGGAGAAGCGGCAGTACCTGTGAACAGAAATAGGAGCCTTGAATTCCAAGCTTGATACATGTGGGACATTGAAGTTTGGCGTCCTTGCTGCAGCCCTCAGTCTCACACTCCCTTCTAGTCTCGGTGCTCGCCATGCCTTCGTCTGCAGGAGGGGTGGAGTCGCAGAGAAGCAGCCGGCCAGCGACGGCACACTGCGCATGTCCGCAGCGGGGCCGTCACGTGGCACAGCTTGGTCCAATCAACAGAGACTTTCCCCAACAGAGATTTGTAAGATGGCGACTGCCGAACCGGTGAGCACTTTCTCTAAATAACATATCAAAACGTTCGGGGGGCTTTGTGCTTTAATTACAGGGCGAGTTCACATTTAAAGTTTATGTGTAACTTTCCACATTCGTCTTCAAAGGGAAGTTGATAGTTGTTATAATCACGCGTGCTGTTTTGGCTAGTTTCAAGTTTGCCTTCTGTGCCACGACCTAAGCGTAAAAAAGAGGAATGGTTGTATGTGGAGATCTCCCAACTTTAAGGCTGACGCTACAGCTAACCGACGTGCCGTTCACCTTTGCGAAGGGAACCACACCAGGTCCCATTACAAAATTAGTTAGTTTGCTATTACTTAGGTTACCCGCAAAAGTACACACCCCAGTAACAAGTATTCAAGACGGGTATGATTATTATGAACTGCTAGTAAATTCGGCATGTAATGTAATCCAACAAATAGAAATGGCACTTTGTTTTTGTACGTTAGCTAAAATTTCAGATGTCAAAATTGGTTGATAGTGCTCCCCGCTGACCTCTATGATGCAACGTTAATTTTAGTGGCTAAGTTAAGGTTGACGTTAACTTAGCTAACGCTAGATGGTGGCACTTTTAAAAGTATTTTTTCCCAAAATAAAAACAATTTAGTGTATGCAATGCATGCCGAATTCAAGACTGGGTTAATTGTTTTTGGTTATCGTAAGGTCATGTCTTAAGCTGGCGTATACTTTGTACCAAGCAAGTAATTTTGCGTGAATTTTTAAACTGGCAGATGTATATATAGCCCTAGGTTATATGAATGGAAATTGCGTGGTGTTCTTTCCGTTCACCAACACACATACTGGGAATGATTACAGCCGTGCCTAACAATGAAGTTAACACTTTCCGAAGTCACTTGAGTTAGCCAAACTCTAGCTTCACACAACAGTGAAATGTGTACCAGATGTTCATATCGGGTTTCATTAGTAAACGCCCACGTCACAGTCGGATTTTTTTTTACGATCATTCAGATGTATTTAGGAGATGACTAATTTCGTTTGAGATTAGAAACCACAATGTTGTTTAGTCAGATGAGCTCTTTCTAAATGTTGAGTTACCATGGCTGAAGGGTTTATTTATGTAAACGTTCAACAACTGGAAAATTGTTAAAGTGCTCCTCCTCCATGTTTTAAAGTATGTAAAAAAAAAAATGATTCTGCTATAATTAATATTTTTGTTTAACATGGTCCCCCCCCCAAAAAAAAAAAAAATTAAAACTCTGAAAAGGGGCTGGAAGCACCTCAAGCCCCGCCCACCACCGCTGCCATAGGCTCGTCACTTTTCTATAGAGCAGGGGATCGTGACCTCGGCAGTGAAAAACACAATGCATTGTGTGACTTATGGGTATGCAGCCCGCACTGAGCCAGAGTCCATACAGACTCTGTATCAAATATTGTTTCAGCTGTGCAGTAAAACATGTTTTCAGAGTCCTAATCGAGCGCTGTTAGCCTTTAGGACAGAGACGATTCACTACACTAATGTTTAGTAAGTTTATTAACTTAATTTACATTAATAGTCTTAATGTGTTGGTTTGTGTTTGTTGTCGCTGTGTGTCCATGGTTAACAATCAATAAATCCAAGAAATACAGCAATGTCTGCCTGCCGCAGGTCTGAAACCCAGCAATATGGCGGCCCCCGGGGCGATCCAGACCACAATGCAATGTGCCGTGACGTAGTTGTCCCAGCTCTAGAGGCGAAGTCATGCCCCTCCCAATGGTCCCCATGAGACCTTACTTTGGAAAAAATATGAACGGTTGTGAATGGAGAGACAAATTATTTTTTGATCCCGTTTGAGTTGTGCCGTGAATTATACAGATGATGTTTGTCATTTTAAAAGATAATTTTGCAAGCCAAGAAAGTCTCAGTGTGTCCTGGGTTTGACGTCGTACCGTTTGAGTTTGTGTGAAACTACAGCTCTCGTCTCAAACATTATACGTCACCTTGCTTGCTATGGCTTGCTACTTGCTTACTGCTAGCTAATGTAGCACACACGTAACATTATCTTACCTGATATGTTTTCTCCAGAAACTTTTTTATCAAGAGAAAGAACGAGCAGCTGCTCGTGTGAGTAACGTTACATCCCGGTACGAAACACTCAGACCATCAGAGCTTCAGAGAGATGTCCTGGATGCGTAGTCTTTCTAAATACGTTTTTTTTAGTCTTATATTTCAACAGTTTTACTGTGACTTTCTTGACTTGCAAAATTATCTTTTAAATTGACAAATATCATATGTGTAATTCATGGTACAAAGAAAATAATTTGGCTAATTTTTTTCTGAAGTAAGGTCCCATGGGGGCCACCGGAAGGGGCGTGGCTTATCCTCTCTCTCTGTGGAATGTCCCAGCCACAAGTGACATGATTGGTTCCTTGGTACAGATGATGTCATAAAACTTGACCTGCTCATTTCACTAATGATATGTCTTGTAGCAAATTAAAAAAAACACCATGTTAACATGGTTAAAAACTTGATTTGACATCTACTGGTCATTTGCACTGCGTACGTATCTCACCTCTACCTCACTGCTTTTTAGGAAACCAACCCTAGTCCAACCCTGCCTGATGAAGATGAAGCTGAAGAGACTGGACAAGAGATTGTGAACCCAGAGTCCTACATCAAACACCCCCTCCAGAACAGGTTAGGTTCTGCTCATAGAAAAATAATTCTATTCACCAAAAACACTGAACGCTGTGTTCAGGAGGAAGCTGAGCAATTTACAAAATGGTCTATGCACAGCGCACAATAAAAACATGTTTAAAATACATATACTCTTCTCTCCTAATTTAAGTGACTTGACTCTTAGAACATTTTATAAATAAGATGTGAAAATCAATATGATTGACTGATTATGTTTTGATAATTAGCCTAATTTAATCCTGGGCTTTTTCTAGCAACTCATTTATTGATATAAGAAAATGTAATATAATGATTTATAATATTGTGCCTGTAGTAAGTGAGTTGAGGCAGCGGTTCTGTCGTGTGTTTTCATGTTTTTCATGTGTTAAAGTGGATTTTCTCTCACATTTCAAACACGCAGTCTTTTGGATGCAAGACTGTTATTTCCCCACTGTAAGACTCTGATTGTCTGTGATGGTCTGGTGACCTGTACAGAGTGTTTCAGTGCTTTCTTCTCAATCCATACTCCCTTCTGTGCTGAATACAAAGCAACGATTGAATATATTATATAGGTATATTTAAATTCCACAGGGATGCTTATGTCCAAAAGGGTCAAAGAGAAAAAGAAAACTCAACAGAAAGCCAGCCAGCTAAAGGAAAAGTTGGACTGTGAAAACGTGACTGGTGTTTGACAGCTCAGCTGTGAGGTTTGAAATACACAGCGAGGATAATGGCAAAATAGTCACACAAATTGACCATTAAAGCCAAGGGGACCTATTCTGCTCATTTTCAGGTTCATACTTGTATTTTATGTTTGTACTAGAACATGTTTACATGCTTTAATGTTCAAAAAACATCATTTTTCTCATATAGTCTGTCTGAATATACTTGTATTTACCCTCTGTCTGAAATGCTCCGTTTTAGCACCTGTCTCTTTAAGCCCCGCCTCCCAAAAAAGCCCAGTCTGCTCTGATTGGTCAGCATTTACGGGTCTTTCGCATCATGCACTCTCAGTTTTTTCTCTGTCTCGCTGTACCATCGCAGCCGGGGTGATTAACTGTAACAGCAGCACTTTCTACCGTGAAAAAATTACCAATGAAAGCTAAAGCAAAAACTAAACAATGGAACATGTTCCAGCAGGAATGTGATCCGAAACTAGAAATTAACAGCATCGGCATGTATCTACATGTAGCAGTGTGTGTAACCTAAACACTGCAGTAACGTACCTGCAGCAGATGACGGCACGACATAAGCTGGAGGAAAAAACAGTTGGAAGTGGAGTGTTCAGAACGGTCTGAAATTAGTATTTATATATCCACATTATTTGACAATTTGGCCACATTTATGAACATTGTAACATTATATGCAAAATAAGTCCCCTTTAAAATGATTGGATAAATTAGTGCAGTATATCAAACATGATTTCCCATACAGCTAAGTTATGCTAGTACATGTAAAACAGCATTAGCCTATTAGCATTCATCAATTTTATTGATCTGCTTATTTCTTTATAGGGCCACGGGGTGCATTCGGCTATCCCAGCATGCATTAGAAGGCAAATAAACACCATGTAGAGATCCATATAAGGGACTATATAATATGCGGCCTCAGATTATGGCCTATAATCAAACATTAAATTTTTACTAGACAACTTAATAAACTGAAGCCTATACCGACCGTCATATCTGCTCTTCAGACGTTCTGTTATGCATATACAATGCCACTTGAGGAATTTAAATTTGTATCGGTTGACTTATTCCGTTTTCCGGCATTTATTTGGACTGTGCTCTCATTTAAAAACAAATCCGCTGATAGACTAGCTGCTTTAATGACTTTATAATAGTGTCAACAGCCACCGCTTTCATTATTATTCCTCAATCCAAAGAGCTTAAGGCAGTTGCTGAGCCATAAGAGGAATCAGAGGAATAAGCGTCAAACTACTATGACACCGCCTTCACAATTAATTGGACCGAGACAGTGATGTGGTGATTTACTGAGCGGGTTGTGTCGGCAGCGTGCAGGTACATCCATATGTCTCCCGTTCGCCCCGAAGCTCAATGGGTTTTGGTTACTTTTGTTTACCTCGTGTTTAATTAGGGGCTTGTTACATTTATGCAAATTCCTTTTCTGTTTTCACCCCAACAGATGGTCCCTGTGGTTCTTCAAGAATGACAAGAGCAAAACATGGCAGGCCAACCTGCGACTCATCTCCAAATTTGACACGGTTGAAGATTTCTGGGCGTAAGGAGCAATAAATCTTTTTGTTTTCCTGTACTGAAATGCCACGACTGTATGCAGTGTTTTGAAATACTGTTAGATGAGCATGTTTTGTTCATGCTGTGCTGTCTTCATTTCAGTCTCTACAACCACATCCAGTTGTCAAGCAACCTCATGTCAGGCTGCGATTACTCCCTTTTTAAGGTACGTTTGATTTATTCACCGTCTGACTACAATGTTAGGAGTCTCTGTCTGTCTGTTCATCTGATGGACTTCACATGTATGTGGTGTATTGCTGAGGACCAAAGGAAGTGCAGTAGTACCACTGAAGCCTTGACGGTGGCGTTTCCATGGAAACCGCGCTGATGCGGGTCCTGTGAAATATGACAGCTACAGTAACTTGGAAAATAGCGATATGGGGCACTGAATTTGATGAATTCACAGTTTATCAGACCAAAAATAAGAGGAATTAGCTAGCTAGAGCACCCCGCGGTCCCTCTGCCTCACTCCACGCCGCTAGGAGACTACTTTGCCAGGAGGACAGCGGGCGGAGGCTCCGGAGACGGACCTTCAGTTCGTCATAAAACTTTGTCATATGGAAGTCGGCTTGGTTTAATCTTAAGTAGTTTGGAAAAAACGTTAGACGCAAACAGGCACTTAAGTCATTTATGTAAATGCAGAGAGTGACAAATTCTAGTACAGACTAAAGCCCTATTCTCACAGGACTAGTATTACCAGGGGACCTTGTGTGATTTCGAAATGACTCCCCCCATCTCTGTGTTTCATGCGCTGCATTCGCACGGGATCAGAATCAGAATCAGAATCGGTTTTATTGCCAAGTAGTTTTCACGTACAATGAATTTGTCTTGATGTCACGGTGCATAACAAGAAACAACACAAACAAAATATACACAAAAACAAAAAATAAAACCATAAAACAAGAGCAAAGCAAAAATATGTACAAGTGAGAAGGAAGCTCCAAAGACAGGTGGTGAAATTAACTCCAGAATATAAATAATAAATAATATTACAGTAGGAATATGTGAACAGTACGTTCTGTATGAGAGCTGCATAGATTAGAGGATATTTACAGGGAATACTGACAGGAATGTGCAGGTGTTCACAGTATAGACGGTATATGAGGTAAATAAGATTGCGTTAATGTAACGTGTTATGTTATGAGTTGAGTGCTCCGGTGTGCAGAGATTATAAAGTGCAGAGTTTACAGGTGTGCAGTGAACAAGTGGTGATATTGAGTGGAATAGGGTCCATGTCAGTGGGGGTCCCAGGTCTTGTTAATGAGTCTGGCTGCGGTCGGGAAGAAACTGATAAGCAAAGTCTGTATTTTACTGGCATTATCCCCCCGATTAGGTGTCAAGAGCCTCCGTCTTTTCTCTCTATTTCTTTTATTTTGTAATGGTAGCAGGGCCTGTACGAGACGCGCTTTGAGGAGAGAGCAGCGGAGACAGCGGCTCTCAGCTGTGCTGTTTTTTATTGCAGCTAACAAAGCTCTGCTAATGCAGTGAACACATTTAATTTCCTATAAATTCTTCAACTGTTCAAACGCTTTTATTGTGAAGCAGCAAAATCAGGAAACGTTTTCATCAGCAGTAACTGAACACGACTCTGAAAAACCAACATGAAACAATAAAATACAGCAGATATCTGAAAGTACGAACGGCTGCAGGAGAGATGCTCATTATGCAGAAAGGCTCATGTCAGAAACCAGCCCCGGTCTCCTTTGCTCTGCTCGGGAGAGAAACTCCCGTGTGGCCGGGGGGGGGGGAGAACTACGTTTGATTAAAATTGTCTGGATCTGTCAAAACTTTCATTTATAATTGCCAACGCAGCCCCAAATCACGACGACGATTCGCACAGGACTACTATTATCAGATTGTGTTTGCCAAAATACGGGAGGTAATTTGCGCTGGAATTTTTACTTAACAAATTAC
>JAOVVB010070071.1:0-14026 GCA_028570985.1 Heterobranchus longifilis | reverse complement strand
CGTTTAGACAAAAACATATACGCCGTCATCTGGCTTCTGCCGTTGCTCCAGTCACAATAACTGTCAATACAGTAGGCTGTCAGCCCATTCTAGCAGGGCCATCATGCCCCTACTGACCCATATGTATCAGGATGACAGGCACTCATATCAGCGCAATCAATGTGTGACAACAGAATCAGCTGACGGAAGTGAAGTAACGTAACAAATGTACTGTTTTTAACCCAAACCACGATTATTTTCTAATCCCAACCACCCTAATAGTTTTGTTGCCTAAACCTCCCGAAACTGCGACCGTTTCACAACGTTAATGACGTGTTTAAAACTGTGACTGTTAACGTTTAGGTGTGAGATCGCAAAATGCTGCCGTGGGTCGTATTTCTTGCCACCGCTAGTTAATTTAGGAAATGCTCATATGGGTCATATTAGAGGGTAGAAACAAACAAGCAGCTCATGTGATCGTATGGTTCAGAGGACTTGTTGGATTAGTTCGGGGCGAAAGTACACAAATAGAAGGAGATTCAGGTGATTGTTTGTCATAACAACATAGTTTCAGTGGCTGGCTGGACTCTGACAAAGTGATGGCAGGTTAGAAGTCGGTGTTATTTTTCCTAACTTTGCTGAATCTCTGTGAGAGCTGCTGGATCAAGAAGTGAAGTCCTTCAAAGCTGTTCTGCTCAACATGTTTCAGCCTGACCGTGATGTGCTTCACCATCTGACATTTGAAGATAACCACAGAGTAAGTGGATGGCCGGAGTGTGCTTCTTTTTTTTTCCAAAACAGAGAGCACTCAGCATCACTCATGATGGACGCCGAATGGCTCGTCATGTGCAAAGAGGGAGATAACAGAAGCCGAGAAGTCAGGCACTCAGGCCTGCTGATAACACGGTGCAGGCTGTCAGTCACACAGCAGAGTGGACAAAGCGTAGGTTGTTCTATTTTGATTGCCTGCTTGATATCTGATTTTTGATTTGATGTTATACCGACGTCTGCCTCTCACAGTCGACTGGCTCAGAAATGAAATGTTACCCAATATTGTTTTTTCCGCCTCTGTAACTGCAATCAGCTCTCTGGTGTGAGGTAGCAGAGGTGGCTATTATAGAGGCAGGCGAGTTTGACATCCGTCATTCAGGAGTTACACTGTGCATCACCCATGAACAGCAGTGACATCAAGGTTAGTCTGTAAGCCATCCGGTAAACTGACCCAGGCTGCATGCACAAAATGTCAATAAAAGCAGAGACAGCTGTGCGGTGTACAGAGACCCTGCAATACCCTGCTGGGTTTTGGCCACTAAATGTCCATTATTATCTCAGCATCTTCCACTCCAGCCTCCACTGTGTCTGGAGTTCTGAGATCATTTAGCTCCCACCTCCTCAGGCAATGCAGTTGGAAGATGAGTTATCCATTATTTTACCTGTCAGAAAAGACGAGAACCAGCTGAAAAGCACGTGGACTCGCTGGCTGGTGAGCTGTGGTGGAAATGTCCTCTAGGATACGAGCAGGATTTTTTATTATGTATCTTGGCGGATGCTTCCCGTATGATCAACTCTTGGATCAGACTGCAAAGCAAGAGCTGCATCTCTTAATGAAAATCAAATGGCTGCTCTGCAGTCAGAAACGGGTATATCTGTCTATTCTATAATGGATTTCAGTCGGTATGATTGCTGCATGTTGGTGTAAAATGTCCAGAAAGGAGCTCTTGATCTTACACACGTTGGCCTGGAAACATAACCTGATGTTTGTTGTGGATATTTACATTAATGAAGACCTAAATCAAACTGAAAATAGGCATTTTTAGGCACAGCATACAGTGTTTCTGGGTGGAGTCAGTATGACTATATTGGCAGCCCATTTAGGATTGAACATATGTGGTTTAACGAGACAGGAAAAACATTAGAGACAAACAGTCTGAAATGAAATGTCAAAGGTTTCAAAGGAAATCTGACAGCTTATTATTTCAAAGGACTGCATTCCCAATGGTTTGGGAGCTTTTATGTGCTGGTTTGAATCTCACACTCTCTGCCTCTTCTTCAGGCTCTCAACCCAAAGGAGAGCACCGCATACTGAAGAAAAATGGCAAATATATGGTTGCTGGTCAATCCACAGCTTTGTTCTCTATCCTCCAGAGACACTTACAGTGAAAGACTTGAGAGGAGCTGAGCACTTTTTCTTGAGCAGTTGTCGGTCGGCTACTGGCAACTGGCGCGTGGAGATTTCCCCGGCGACATACATTCAGTTTGAAAAGACGCATTTGTACCACACATACGCCACTCCAAACTTCAAACAAAAAAGGCACTGGTGTTTTACAATTACTTTCAGCGTAGTCACTATGAAATTGTTTTCACTGCTGTGACGTGTGATAGAGGGATAGCAGCCCAAAGTAAAAACCTGCATGATTTGATAAGAAAACCAGATACATAAATGGGATTAAGTAACTGGGTGGTTCTTGGATACATCTTTGGGCAAGAGTTTGTGATTTCCTTTTATAGAAAAAAAAGAGTTTCCCGTCTGAAATCTCGTCAGAAGCTCCCCTGGGTTTTCACGAACATCCTCTTTCTTGGAAGGCAAGTGAACAAAACAACATTTCAAAGCAGACGGCTTGTACAGTGGTATCATGGGGATTTAAAGGTGTGTTGTCGTCGAGCCAAAGTATTCAAACAGTCATCCTTCCCACTGCTTATTGATGGGCTCTCAGCAGGGTGTCGCTGAGTCAGGAAGACACCTGCCCTGAGCCACAGCAATCTGTAATCATGATCAAAGCTCAGATCTGTCAGCTGGGAGCCCGGTGTCCTTGCTCTAGGCTTTGTTGTTTTCAGCATGCTCTTCTACCCTTGGCATGCCCTGCAGGCAGTTACACTGGAGGGGAAGTGGTAGTCGTGGGGACAGTGCAGGGCTGAGACACGAGCAGGCACCAGGCCTTGTGACAGGGGCGTCTGCTGGACTTATTGATCTGTGAAAAGTGATATACATCCTCTCCTGAGCTACCGCTGTTTGTAGGGCTGGGTATTGGTACTCAATACCTTTTAAGGTATCGGCTTAAATAACTCAGTACCAAGTAGTATTGAAACTTATCCAGTCAAACTTGCATTTGATCCTTTTTGTACCCAGATCTAGAAAAAAATGACAATTTGTATGGTTTTCTTGCAGCCAGTCACCGCAAGCATTCTTCGATTTAATACGATGTATGATTGGCCCACTGCCGCAGCAGCTACCGCCCATCCAGTCTGTGATGTGGTGTGTGGCCAACCAAAAATGTTCAAAAGGTATCAAATAGGGGTGTCACAATTTAGATTCTAAATCAAAAATTGATCAAAATGAGCTTTCCATTTCGGCGATGGAAATCGAAAGCAGGATTGGTGATTCGCCCAGTATTTCTTTATCTCTCCACTTCTGTATAGCACATCCAAAGAAAAAAACAGCAGCACTTCATAGACACACAGCGTGGATTACTGGTAATGTTAGCCTGCAGCTAAAGACACAGCGTAACTTAACTTACCAGCAGCCTGCAGCTGCTTTTCCAGACACCATGGCCACTAACGGAGTGAACAGATAATGAAACAACAGAACTGGAAAATCCTCCTGCTTCCCTGAAGTCACTGGTGTGGCAACATTTTGCCTTCCCCGTGAGTTATGTAAACAATAAACGTGCATGGTGCATTCAGGAGCACCTTGTAGACTCATGGTACGTTCAGGTACACCTCGTTACGCATCAAGACTCCAACACCAGACAACAATGGGATATTAGTCAGTGCTGAAAAAAAAAGTTTCAATCAAAAATGTAATCGAAACGTGACCTTACAATTGAAAGTCAAATCAAATTGTGGATTTGGAGAATCGTGACACCCCTAGTATCAAATGAAGTAGAAAAAAAGTATCAAATGAAGTATTCTATTGGCATCTGTATCACTTTAAGGGTACTGGTATTGGTACTGGTATCATCATTTTTTAAACAATACCCAGCCCTTACTATTTGGCGCTTGATGATGAGTGACTTTCTGCTGCCTCGCTGTGTACTCTGAATGTGTTTCTCCTAACACTTTTTTTTTTTTTTTTTTAGAAATCTTGATCTACGTTCTTCACATACAGTACTTCTCTCTCTGACATCAAGCCATTGACCTTCTGATTTTGTCTTGTCTTAAAAAAACCTACCAAATGATGAATCCTACACCGTGCATCGAGCAATTAAGGAACCCCCCGTGCACTTTGGCTAAACATATCATCCTCTAACATCTTCCTCTATATCACGGCTTTGTGGTAATTACCCCGCTGTTAGACCTTGAGCTTGAGAAGTAACACCTAACCAAGGGCAACGTGTCGCGTGCAGAGCAGGACTGTGATTCATCGGCATGTATACGGCTGGCTATATATCTTCAAGAAGCAGTAATAGGCGGGGGTGGGGTGGTGAACATGGGGAAAATGGGCTGCTGTCGCTTGAGTGGCTGCTAATGTGGTCTTTCCAGTGATAATATGAAACAATTGGAAAGACGATCTGTTATTATTATTATGTTCTAATGGCCTAAACAATACAAATGAAATGCTGTACATTGGTTGTCCGCAATCAATATTAATATGTAGAGGGGTGCAACTCATTTCTTTGAGCCCAAGGTAATACCTTCAGATTGCTTGTTTTGTCCAACCAACAGTCCAATACCCAAGGATATTTAATTTACTATGATATAAAACAGAGAAAAGTGGCAAATCCTCACATATAAAAAGCTGAAACCTGTGAATGTTTGGCTTTAAAGGAGACATATCATGAAAAACTCTTTTCAGTGCTTGTGCACATACATTTGGGTATCTGCAGTACCTACCAACACAAACTGACATAAGACAACACAGTCAGTTTGTTGTGGGCTGCCCACATCAGAAAACATGAGATTCTACAAGCCATGCAGATTTGCAGATGTCACATGTGGGCAAATTAGAAAATACCGCGCCCCCCCCCATCTGAGGATCTCCACACACAGCTTGAGAACTACACTGAAAAAAATTAATCTGAGCAGATGTAAATGTAGCATAATTAAATCTGTGCTATTATCTTCCCAAGTAACCACACTTTCGGAAATACGACTTAAAATATTTGCAAAGTCTTGCATAATCTACATAATACAATTAAGTTGACTTTGCTTGCAAATGTATTTTTTACATACAAATATGTATACATATACATATATATATATATATATATAAATGACGTGGTTTTTTCTGGAGGCGGACTCAAGAGACAGGCACCAAAACAGAGCTTTTTCAGACAGTATGAGATAAATAATGTGTGTTTTTTTTTTACATTAAAGCATGTAAACATGTTCTAGTAGAAACCCAAAATACAAATATGATCCTGAAAACGAGCACAATATGTCTCCTTTAATAAATGACATAAACAATCACATTTTCATGTTCTGTTGATTGAATAATTGATTATTTGACTAACTGTTTCAGCAATAGATATGTATATCCGTTATATTACTTTATAGAAAACACCGGATCCCATGTTGGCTGCTCCACTTTTGAAGTAGAGAGAAATACTCCACCCTTCCTCTCCACCATCCCATTGCTTTCTGCCATGGCACGTCAACTGTGATCCAGACCTAATCTACCAGCCCAATAGTGAGGTCCCTGCAGGGAGCCAGGGGGCCCCAGGCCCAGCACCATTGCCTCATCTGTCTTCAAGACAGGCTACAGGCAGGGCCCAGCCTAGCGCCTGTCCTGTCGTGCTTGCATATGCAGAGCTGCGATGGGGATGCTGATCCCCGAAGCCTTCATCTGGTCACCAGGTGGGCACGGGAACAGTGGACTGTCTTTTCCCCCCACGCTCTGTCGCTGAGCGTGGAAATGAAAATAAGGGAAGACGGCCCTTTTTCCCCGCGGGGAGCCTCCAGTCTCCTCAAGCAGGCGTGACCGTTCTCGCACTCAGAGGTGGCGATGAGCAAATAGCCCGGGAAGTTAGTTTCACTAGCTGTGCTGTTTGTGCCGTTTCCCGTTTTCACTTTGGGGTTCCATTTTGTTTTGGAAGCTGCTCACATATCACACATAAATATTTGCTGAAACAACATTGAATATTTTAGTTTTCTTCCTGTTGTTGTAGCAAACAATCAGTCTCACATTTATGCAAACACATGCACGTGGTGCAGAGGCAGCCAAAGATGCTCCCTGTCCGTGTGTTTGTTCTCTGTTGCGCTAAGATTTCAGGAAGACAAAGTACCGTTTGCAAGTCATTTGTGTGCTTTTTCTGCTTGTGTTTTGTCACACAATGCATCCATCTGACTGCAGTTTGAAGGCCACAAAGTCTGTTTTAGCAGCATTGTGTGAACCTTTAGAAGTCAGTATTTGCTTGGAGTTTACCAGCAGTTTGTTTTTTAATTAGAAACTGCATTTTTGTTGTTTTATGATCAACGAAGCCTTACTATAAGCATTGGTTTTTACAGAAATTTAAATGAATAATGTACAATCTCAACATTAAAGCTCTGCAGCCTTATGGTGAGTTATTTACTCTGGCAAGTACACTCAGAAAGTCTTGCAATTGTGGCAAAGTGAATAACATGTTGATCCTGACAAAGCTGCTGGAGGCCGAGCTCCTTGTTTGTTCCTTTGGAGAGGAAGTCAAACACAGCTTCAACAAACTTCAGCTTAACACTTCAGTGAAGGAGACAAACGATCGGTTTCAGCTGAAGCCAGCTGCTGATTTATCATCAGATTAGAAATTGCCCAAATTTAAAGGTTTTTTTTTTTTTTCAGCTGAAAAGTAACCCATGAAATGAGGCACTTGTGATAGCAGCTCATCTTTAACCGTGCCGTCCCTCATTTCACCCACTTCTCTCTGCACCAGCACACTGAGTAAAGAATACATTAGAGGGTAATGAAATCAGGGCATTTAAAGAAAGATTTGAATGGAGTGTCAGTCATGGGTAGACGATCACATTACCACTTGTCCGTTGCGATGACTTTCCTTCCCATTAAGGGGTATTATGATCTCCTCCAAAATGTAATTATAGGGGAAATGGGCTTCATGTCTGTGCTGCTGAAATGTTCAGGAATATACAGATACTTTTATTTTGCTATTCTTTTTCTTGTTGTCAGTGCCTGGTATATCTTCTTTTCTTTTCTTTTTTGAGACTTCATTAGATCAAAAATCGTCTTTTGGCAGCTCGGCTATCCCGCCCTACATTTTCTGCTGAGTACATTTACATGAAATGAAAGAAATTGCCACCTACATGTGCTCCATTTTGTAAGTACAAATCCTTGGAAACCCTGCACATCTTCATATCGAGGTAAAAGAAGATTCAGACATGGAAGTCAGAGGGTAAAGATGGCTTTTTAATCAGCCTCTTCCTCCTCTGTGCCCCAAACCTCAGCTCTGTTACCTCCACTCTGCTCCCCTGCCTGCTGAAGGTTGATGGGAGCTGAGGCTGGGGGAGGGTTGTGGAAGGAAAAAGGGGCTCTGGAGGCCGCCTGTGGAATCTTTGCATACCACCAGAGAAAGTGGGAGGGATTTTTACACCTCCACAGGCCCCCCCTCCTCTCCTCTCCTCCCAATGCCTCCCAGCCAGCATCATAAACTGTGCAGCAGCAGCTGGTGTCAGAGAAAAAGACGGAGAGAGGAGCGACGCCCTGCTATCTCACTTACCATCTTCTTTAAATAAAGGCCAGTAAGCAGAGTAGGGGGGGATTATACAGAAGAGCGGAAGATGTGGCACCCATCCCTACAGCAAATCACCAGATGGAGCAGATCTAAATCAAGTTCCCCCTGCTATAAATACAATGGAAAACAGACAGACACAGGGAATAATAAGCGGCAGCATATGCCGTGGTCAACCTCTGTGGGTATAAAGGAGTGCTATTCCTCCATGCTTTGCATTTCTCCTCTGAATTCATCCATGAAGGCGCTCAGTTTAGCACGCACCGCAGCAGAGGAAGCCCAGGCAGCAGGACATGCCAATCACATCAGTGGCCCTATTTTCATGTTTTCTCTGCTGAGGAAAAACAAGTTGTATCCAATGAAAATTAAGTCGTGATAAAACGCCACTTTCACCTTTATGGTCCAGCAACTGCTCGATATTACAAGAGACTCAGTGCTGTATACAGTTCTGTAATTGAATGTTGAACAAGGGGCCGGTTGGGTTAAAAGCTGCTGTGGTCGTTTTTTCCCCTCCTATCGGGTATCATCATCTCTGGATGGGTGGAGGAGGGTTTACTTTGTTGGCCCACAAGGATCAATTAAGCCATCAGGAGGGAGAGACAGTAATAAGACATGTAATGGAAGCTCCCTGTTCCTTGGAGAACAGTATTAAATTCATCACCGCCTCGTGTTCACACATTTATCACTGGCACATTACAACTTGTAATCAGTCACAGATGTCAGGGGTGGTGCTGACTCTCTGTCACTCCTCATGCGTTGACTCTGGTATCAGTTGCTGCATAATGCATTTCATGTATGTGACTGCAAACTGCAGAACGCTGCGTGGGGATCTCAGATGGAATTAATTCAATAATCAATTATAATATTTTAACATAGCATTTTATAGTATCTTTGATTCACAGATGGAAGATTTTCATCACAAAATAGGTCAAAGTTCCATACAACACGATGCCTGTTCAGAGGAAAGATACGCTGTTAACACCTTGAAATAAGCGTTACTTTCTCAACACATGAAGTGTGATCCTGGGGCAACGAATCCTTCGTCTTCACATTCTCCACCTGTCTGTCTGTCACCACAGTTGGTAGTTGATTAACAGTTTTCTCTCCAGTTTTGGTTTCACACTTCCTTCCACACGTAGGTTTCATTCTAACACTGCTGCTGCCAAAACGGGTAAAAATGTTATTATAGCAAAAACATTAACTAAGGTGCTTCATTAAAGTGTCGCAGACTATATACAATATGAACTAAGTATCTGTGACGTCACACATATGTTTCAGAAGAGCCAAAATGAAGCCCAATGTGGGTGGCTCCGGCCGTCGCCATGTTGGCAGTGCCTGACTCCGCCTAACATCCAAAAATGAGCAAAGAGGTGGAGCATGGACGGAGCTGAGGCAGACTGAATGAAGCCTACAGTCAATGTAGGCACCTGTGACAGCACCCCTTAATTATGCATAACTTTAAGCCTTAATATAATTTAAATGGGTGAGTTATATTAAAATTCAACCCCCATACAGTTGTCATGAACAGCGAAATTAGCTACAGAGACCAAAACAGTTTTTGGTACCAGGCTGTAAACATGTTTGTTTCTGCTGCAAAGTTGGCCATTTTAACATGGGGGTCTATGGGGATTGACTCGCTTTTGGAGCCAGCCTCAAGTGGCCATTTGAGAAACTGCAGTTTTTGGCACTTCTGTGTTGGCCTCATTTTTCAGCCCTGGAGGTTACCGTGTGGTTTGTATTCCTCCCAACCAATCACAATACAGCCAAACTGAGGAGCTGATGGGTGAGTTTTACATGCTGTGTTGCCAAGCTGAAGTGCAACAGCAGTTTCAGTCCAGCAGTTAAGTGTGGACTGACCAAAATACTGCTGCACTGCACCTTGTAATTTCTGTTTTGGAATAAAAAGGTTTGCTCACACAGCCAAGCCGCAAATCTCATTCATTGTGGTCTGGCAAGAATTTCTACCACACTGTACAGCAGTGACTGACAGTGCACTCTGTCACTCATAAACCATTCCTGCACCTGATTGGATGAACACACCACTCACTTGGCTGTCACTGCCGTTGCATCTCTGACTTCAAAACAGTTATTGTCAGCATTATCATAAATTATCCAGCAAAACTGGTCAGAAATGAGCCATGCAGCTCCACAATCATGCTCCATTTTACACCTAGCAGAAGACGTTATTCACCAGGTTTTGGAGTGTAGGGAGTTTCGACTCATGTCATCATCAGAACTGCTCCCCATAGTTCAGTGATTGCTTTGCCAGCTGTCAGACTCGCTCCATTCTCAGTGGATGTTTTCTGAGTTTACAAGCTGTGTGGTGGAGTGAGGACGAGGATTTTGGGGGCTATTAGTTTTCCAGGCAAACTTTTTTTTTTACCACCTGAAAAAGAAAAGTTTTTAATAATGACCTCATGATGCACAAGTAAGAACTCCACTTTTCTTCCTCTGGCCCTCTTATCAAGTAAAGTAAAGCTACCTCTCCTTAAAGTGCATGTTGTAAAAAGTGACATTTACATTCCTTTTCTGATTATAAAGCAGGTGCTGTATAAATACTGTGAAAGTATCAAAGCGATCAATCCACAGAGAAATGCACACAGCCCATATTCAGAAACTGTGATGTCACAAATACAGGTAGAAGGTGCTGCTACAGTGACGTTAAAATTATTCCTCAGCTGCAGTGGCGATGCAGAGACACCGAGGTCGCAGATGCATAAGACCTGGAAACACTGACCAATCAGAGCAGACTGGGCTTTTTCGGGAGGGAAGGCTTAAAGAGAGAGGCACTAAAATTGTGTGTTTCAGACTCAGGGTGAATACAGGTATATTCAGACTATTCCTGCGTATTATCTCCACAGCGCTGCTGGGGGAAAGTCTGGATTGAATGCGCTTTCACTCCTGGAAAGTGAAAAAAAACTCCCTGGCCTGTTCATATTTCCTTAAACCAATCACAATAGTCCTGGGCGGCGTCACGCCCGACTGTGCCTCTGCAATATAGTGTCAGGACTTCCTGTGCGGACAGGAAGTAAGGCTTTATCCCGGCACTGTTTGGTAAGCCCACCAGATTTTTTGAACATTAAAGCATGCAAACATGTTCTAGTAGAAACCCAAAATACAAGTATGAACCTGAAAATTAGCATAATATGTGAGCTTTAACTGATATTCTGTTGGTTTACATTTCAGAACAAACAGTCACTATTTTTAATGTTGATATGTCATGTCTCACCCCAATATAGAAAACAGATATTAAAGGAAGTTCCGGCGGCCAGCAGCAGACGTGTGTACCACCTGTTATCCAGGGAGTCTGTATACATTGTGGTCTGTTCTACTAATTGCTCTGCTGCCTTGCTGCGCTCCGATTGTATTTGTGTAGGTATACTAGTGTATTTTCTATATACAGTAATAACCCTCTGTAAATGGTTTATCGGATCCCTTAAAGAAAACATGCATAACGGAGACCCTGAGAGTCTTGTGGAGCGCTGCCTGCCTAGTTGGCCTTGCCATATGGTGTTGGGGAAGCAGCCAGCGCCTGGGGAGGACACAGCCGTATGGTGGCAGGAAATACACAGACACAGCAGTATGGCAAAACAAGACAGGAGAGGAATACGAGTGCCCTTGCTGCAATGCAAAAACAACAGACCTAACATGAGTACATGCAGAATGACAGAGACAAATGAATGAGAGGAAAAGAATGGAAAGGGTCAAAAATGACCTTCAGACTAAATTACAAGGTGCACAGCGATTCATTAGTTCCCTGCACGGCCATAAAGACTAATGTCCTTTAATACATCACTCTGCATCCCTTCCCTCTTGCTGCCTGTCCCATTAAACATTGTAACAAAAAAAGCCACGATAAAAATCTGTTTTCCTCTAAAACGCCACAAGCTTCTTATTGAATTCAGCCATTGCCACGATGTCATCAATGACAGCATAAGTCAGGCCTGCCGCCGTCTGACATTTTAAAGGCATTTCTGTTCTGCTCTCTGTTACACTCTTGAAAAGAATGATTGTGGAGCATTCAGAGGATTGATGAGGGACTAAAAGTCTGAGCAGAAACCAGCCCGAGGAATCTGTTAGCAGCAGTGAATGGGTGAGTGGGTAGGTGGCTCTCCTGCATTTTGTGTGACCTTTTCAGAACGACTCTGAGGATTTCGGTGCCATCTGTGCCCTCCGGGTACCACTAATCCCATTGCTGCTACACTCAGCAATAATGGGTACCTTAAAACCTTTGCAACATGCCCCTGATCTTAGTCACACACACACTCACATACACAGGAAAACATTCATTTCTTTGTTGTTGTTTCCACTGGAAAACATCTCATATATCTCCCTTTGCATTATTTTTCTTGCATTAGTGTCATTGTGTTTTAGTGTGATTTATAGTTGCTTTCCCTCTGCTTTTCACTGGACATTTTGTCGAAACAAACTATATTTGATTAAATAATATACTGTATATCACTTAGTTATTCTGCAATGTAGGGCTTCAACTCATGGTTATTTTTATTATCAATTAATCTGCTGATTATTTTCTATACAAATCAGTTAGTCGTTTGGTCTATAAAATGTCAGAAAACAGTGAAAAATGTCCATCCCTGTTTCTCAAAGTCCAAGGTGATGTCTTGTTTTGTTAGTACAAACCCCAGATATTCTGTTTAATATGATAGAAAAGAGAAAAGCAGGAAATCTCCTTATTTGAGAGGCTGAAAACTGCCAATTTTGCATGAAAAATTACTTTAACGCTTAATCGATTATCAAAATAGGTCGATTAGTCGACTGATGTCTGCAGCTCTACTTCAGTGTTAAAACAAGTGTAAACAAAATTAATTAACATAGAAGCATGATTTAGATGTTTCAAAAACATAAAATAGGTTTTTTCCTTGTTTTGACTTGAATGTATCTTTTGTGGCTATTGTTGCTGCTGTATCAGTTTCTGTCCATCTCAAAATGCATTTTCAGCCAGCACAGATTCCTCTTTATTCTTTTGTATTTTCTCTTAAACCCGTCAGCTGAACTTTGAAGTGCTCCCTCCTTCCTAAATGAAAGTGCGCTGCCTGGGTGTGTTTATCGACTCGCTCGCGCCGTCACGTTCATGCTTATGCGCCTGCCATGCCTGAGCTCCAGAAGAAAATCTTTTCAGACAGAATACTTTGGTCCCCGCTGAGAGGAAGTCTATTTTAGCTTTGGCTCCATGACAAAAACTAAACATGGTGCAAAGGAATTCCAATCCTGTATTGGACGAAGGAACCACAAATAACCGAGGATTTATGAATTAATTCTCAGATGTGAACTGATGCGTAAGCGTACTCACGCACGCATCAGAGTGCCTCACCACCGCCACCAAAGTCAGCATTATTCTTGATGTTGGTGATCTATCCTTGGCAGTCTCCGTCTCTGGCAACTTAATTTCCACTCTTGTCGTGACAATCCGGAGACTGCGCTGTGTGTCAGAAAAGGTTTCAGTAATTTGTTTTGTTTGGCACTTTCTTCAGCAGCTTGGTTCGCTGTCAAGTGTGTTGCAGCTGCTCGAGGTTTTCTGCTTTTCTTTTCATGACAGTTCACCTCATTTTCCTCTGCTCTGCATTCCCCTGTGTGGAAAACCCAACTCTTATGCCCTGACTCTGTTTTCCTCTTCTCCTTGTGAGTGAGATGCAGTATAGTGGATGATCAAAGTCTTTCTTCCTCATTGTGGTGGAGGAAAACAGAAAGAAGCTTCAGGATATGGCACAGATTTCTCTCTGGGATATACACTGTGGACCGCCAGAGCTGCTCTTTGTATTATTCTCCTATGTTTTTTTTTGTTTTTTTTAAATGGTAATTAGTTTTATTGCGAACACCTTAAAACTGGTGCGGGCAAAAGATCCTTCCTCAGCCATCAAGAGACCACTTGAAGCAAAATAGAAAAGCCTAAATTGCGATATTAAACCCCGGGGAGGTTTCTTTTGCCTCCGTTTGATAATTCCCTCATCATTTGAAATCATTTTCAGAGATAGGAAGTGACGACGAAAAAATGTGTATTTGGAGCTGCAGGTCAAATTGATACCAGCAGGATGGGAGAAACACACTAGATTGACAGTCCGGCAGTGAGAGGAGAGTTAAGCCAAACTCTATTGGATTTGTGCACCGTGGCCATATGCAATATTTTCTCCGCGCCTGTGATTTATTATTGTGAAGCTTTCATGCAGGACAGGTTTTTTTGGTGTTTTTCATTAAACTGGCTGAAGTGTGTAAGTGCTTCCCTGAGGAATGATTCATCGCCGGTTTGCCGGGACGCAACCAAAGCTCGCCTCCCTAACGTATGAACCACTGGAGCAGCCGGAAGAGTTTTCTACCTGGTGTCCCCCCTGGTTTCTGCTGTTCATTCATCTCAACATTGATTTTAATAGTTGTGG
>JAOVVB010070055.1:0-14027 GCA_028570985.1 Heterobranchus longifilis | reverse complement strand
ACTCTCTTTCAACTAACTCAAAAAATCCCTGAGTGTCTTTCGCGATGTGTTTATTGTGAAAGTTGATATTGCGATGATGATTTTAAAAAATGGTATGTCTATATCTATTGTGCAGCCCTACCTCCCATTAATGTTTTATTTGCAAAAAAAAGAAATTGAGGATGGAAGTCTGAAGAAAATGGGAGAATAATGCTGCAATTAAAAATAATGGCTGGTCTCCCATGACACTATTTTCACACTGTGGTATTTCTGTCAGACTGCAGAACTACGGGGGTTTTGAGTGCAGGGCTTTGCTGCAGCACTTCAGAGCTAAAGGAGGAAGTGTGAAGAAGCTACATCTAAAATCATTACTAAAGCTATAAGAATGAATGTAGTAAGGGACTGAGGAGTGCAATGGGATTGAAACACACAGAGAGAGATTGCTGTAAGGGGATGAGATCATGACTTGGAACAGGTTCACAAAACAAATCCCATTAGGAGAAAGATTTGTTTACTGCAGTCTACACATGCTCACACACAGACTTTACACACACAAACACACACATTCAGGCCACTGCTGTTATCTCACCTCGCTGTTAGCCGTCGGCCCATTGCAAATCACAAACTAATGGTTAGATAATGTACCAGAGAAAGACTATTGGCCATGATGTATGAAGCTTAATGGACATCACAGTTTTACAGAATGACTGGAATGCAGAAAACACCAAAAGCATTTTGATGTCAAAAGGATATTGCAATTTCGTCTTTTCTATCCCGACTTCATTTTCAGGAGGCCAGAAAAGGGTAAGGCGGTCCAAACATGCTCTCAGTGCTCCTGAAGTGAAGCAGCCAGCACAGCAGTTAAAATGTTCCCACGTCCCAGCATTTCCCCGCTGGAGGCCCCCCAGGTCAGGTAGGAGAGGAGATGATGGTTTGTCAAGTGTGAAGGTGGGAAAGAAAAATAAATCAGTCTAGTCGAGCTGCAAATGCCATAACAAGAGCGAGTGTGTGGGACATATGTATGGGCTGGTAATGTTTCTTGCTGACTGGCTGAAAGTCAGTAAAGTGAAAGAAAACATGAATGTCCCTCTGGGGAACACGTATGTACTAGGGCTGCAACAGCATGTGTATTCGTCCCGAGCCGATCAGTACAGGACGTTCGGGTCGGTACGCCCTGTGACCCAAACACGTCAGAATACTCTATTTATGTCTCCTACTCACACACGCGGAACAGAAATTCTGAAGCGTGAGCTTTGGCAGCGCACTAGCTGTAGCATGCTGGTCGGCTTAGCCAATGATTTGTGTCAAACTGTAAGCCAACATTGTTCAACTGAAGTCAGGTATGAGCTCGGTTATACATCCAAAAGGACGCGTACACGGGCAGCTGCGGACACCGCATGGATGTATAATAAGAACTGGATACAGCGATCGAGGCGGAGCTCCGTTCATTCTTATGAAAGCTGCTCAGTGACGCATGAAGCCAAAAAAGTTCAACTGTCGCCTCTAAAATACCTGGAAGAACGGCACTGCATCCGCACTGTTGGGCCCATAGAGCAGACGCACCAGAGACTTCTGCCGGCCAATCCGCCTGCATCCGGTTTAGCGCTCTGGCTAATTTGAACGGGGATTAAATAATTCAATTGTGCGGCTCTTCTAGACATTTGAAATTTTATCAAACCGAATGGATCAAATCCTGATAGTCAAACGAGTACTTTTCCAGGGGTTGTAAAGCTAAAAAAAAAAAAAAAAAAGGATCCACGGATTTACAGACGTCTCTTTTGCCATGTAAGTCTATGTGAACAAGTCTTTTCGGGTCAGAGGGCATCACGTGACGGAGCCGGTAGGTACAATACCACCGTTTGGCTTTTACGTCATATTGGCTTCAAATCCCTGTGCTCTTCCTGGGGACTTGGTGCATAGTAGTTCTGTTTATACTATCCACATGGAGGAGGCGTTCCACACATGCGCAGTAGATCACTACACTGCCACTTGTATTCTAGTTTTTATATAGTTTTACACAGCATAGCACTTATTTTGATACAGTAGGCATTTTCTTAGTGATTTTCATGTCATTTGGGATTAAAAGTCGCCCAACCTAATGCTCGGTTAATCTCACAGTCCCAGTTTATTTTGCAACAGTCTACTGGATTCAATTAGTCTTTATATCAAACTGCTGCAGCTTAATGAACTAATAAAGTGTGACAATTGAAATAACATAAAAATACGTTAATAAAATTGAATTTAAAGTATTGATACAATATGCTAACACTGTCACGACTAACTGAGTTGGTTTTCCATCCTGAATCAGACCTCGTTCTTAACTAAGTGGATTTTGTAACACGTTATAATGTGCATTCTGGCTGCGAGGACAATCACGTTTTCAACCCTGCTTGTTGTCCTCCAATAACGACCATGAGAGACACAGAGAAAGAGAGAGGTTTTGTGTGTGTGTGTGTGTGTGTGTGTGTGTGTTGTGTGTACGCTCTGGCTGGTCTTTTGTTTCCTCTAACAAGGGCAGAATGAGTCCAACCGTTACATCATCCTCAGCTCACAAGGAGTGGAAAGAGGTCCTCTGAATGAACACGTGATAGAGGGGGTTCACAGCATACAGTATCTCTGTAGGCCATGGCTCAGAGTTTGCTTTGTCCAGACTAATGTCACATCTACATTACTACGTTTTCATTTTAAACCGGTGTTTTAAAACCGTATCAGAACTTATCTCCATCCATGTTAACACGCCTGAAGACACATCTTGCATGACCACTGAGCGTGCGTGTACCTGTGTAAACAGGAAGCAGATTGTCTATTCAGCGGTTGAAAATCATGGATGTATTACAAGCAGGGCTGTCCTCGACTAAAGAAATTCGTAGTCGACTAACATTCATACCATTTTGTCGACTAATCGATTAGTTGATTTAATCGACAGATCTGTAGAACTGTGTTTCTCCACAAAGAATCGTGCAAAAGCACCACTTTAAATCTTGTGTTTACGTTTAAGTCATTCAGCTTGAAAAAAGCATAAAAAAACGACCAATCGACTAAGAGGAAGCAGCCCTAATTACAAGAAATTATAATAATAATAATAACAACAGAAAATACTATGAAGGAAGAACAGAAATGGTGAAAAGTAAGAAACTGTTACTGAAAGTAAGAGACGACAAACACAGCAGAAAACACAGATAAGGAGTTGTTGCAAAGCAAATACAGCGACATATTAGAGCGGTACATGGATCATTATCTACCAACGGATGAAGCCATGGCAACGGGAAAGGTGTAGATACACAAGAAGGATGAAATCACAAAAGGTATGTAGACCTATCTAACTGATAAGACTGACTGACTCGGGTGTCTCGGTCATCGTTTCCAAAGTTCTCTGTATTCACCTGTATACTCTGCAACACAACCCTGCAGTTTCCAAACTAAAACGGGCAGAGCAGCCTTTCCAAACGTCTCCATTTTAGGGGCTCAGAAACATCAGAGTAGTGTGTGCACGAGCAAACGTAGCAAAATATATGCGTTTTAAAACAAAAACGTAGTAATGTAGACGTGGCTTAACGTGTGCCTGAACAATTCTACAGTTAAAACGAATCCAGTGTTGATCAGGAACATTCTCTGGATCCTGCTATTAGTCAACTGTGTGACTTTAAAGGGCAGCCTGCATGGGTGTGCGCTGTCTTCAGTGTAGAGCTGCAGTTGATGGATTGGGTCCCACTGGGGGAGGGAATTCATCTCTATGCATCTCTCTGGGTCCTTTGTGAGTGAAGGGGGTGAGTGGGCAGTGGGAGCATATTGTGTCACGATGCTCAGCTAGCGGGGCGGATGCAGGCAAGTGATGGAGGGATGGATGGATAGAAGGGCGGATGGGTAAGAGCGCAGACTAAACGATGAGCAGCTCCCCTCCCCCCTCCAGACGGTTTCTGGCACATCCGAGTCCGAAGGTGGAAGCAGCTGAGACACATCAGCCGCGCAGCAACACGCGGCGAGCCGGCCTGAAGAAAGGCCGAGAGGGCCGTCGATCTTTATCACACGCATGGCCGCATGCATACACGCGGCCTACTGCGCTCATTCTCCCGCACACTAAAAACGCAGCCTTTGTAAGTGCACGCACTGTTGTCGAGATGAGAGAGGGGGGCACTCCTTCACAGCTGTTAAACTCAGATTGATTGCCGTGATTATTGTCGGAGGCTGGATTCACCACCCTTCTCTCTCTTTGTCTTTCTCACACACATAAAATGTCTCAGGCCACTTATCCCACGCCATGTTTATCATTAATCTATATCTGAGAATCCATTTTCCAATTTCCATAATGCAGTTTGTATGGTAGTAAAATTCTTGTCTCAAAATTGTATTCCTATCAATTTATTTGGTGCATAATATGTCCTGCGTACACCGCCATTAAATGTCCGGCCTCTGGCTGTGTGAGAGGAGGGAGAGCTTTTGTGTGGAACGACTGTGACCTTCAGTCACTGCACAACAGTGGAAGGCCTGAAAACAAATGGCAGGAAAATGAAAGATGGTGGCTATCAGTTTGATGATACATTAGGAATGTTATGCTGGTTGAGTCTGAAACCTGAAACCAGACCAAACAGCCGAACCTCGGTCTGACGAAAAGAGGTGGTCTTGGTCCGGGTCAAACTGAACCCTGGTCCGGTTTCTTTCTAGTGTGAAAACATTTTTTGGACCAATTACAGGAAGTTCTGGCAGGCTTTCATCACGTTATAATTTAGGGAAGCTCCTAAAGGAATAGCTCAGTGCTTATTGTGTACATAGCAAATTTACGGTGGAGCCAGAGAGCAGACAGCTGTGTGCGATTGGAGCAGAGAAGAAATTAGCAGTTAAGTGGTAGTAAATGTACAGTGCATGTTTCAGTTTGTCTCTGAATAAACACTGCAGCCCCACAAGACCGAGTTAAAGTTCCTGTTTCTTGCTTCTTAACAACGCAACAAAACAGAATGAGCCTCTGCTCATGAGAAAAAAACAAACTCTCCAGCAGACAGAGAGAGGATACGAAACAAACTAATCAATTACAAGTATCAGGAGGTGATGACGACAGGGTGTAGGTATGTCATGTATTTGGTGCGCTCGCATCATTGCAATGTGAAACCAGAACTAACCGGATCAAATGTATACAATGTATACATGTTCAGACTTCCAGGTGTGAAAAGGCCCTTAGTTGCTTGTTTTGTCTGATCAACAGTCCAAAACCCAAAGATTCAGTTTATAAGTTTCAATAGTTTGATTCATTTTCTGTCAATTGACACGACTAATGCAAGTAATCATTGCAGCGCTAATGAAAAGCAATACATGGCGATCTGCAAACATGTATTCATAAATGACTCTTTGATTAATCAAAGAGGTTAAATTAATGCGGCCAACATATTCCATCGTTAAAGATCGCCTCCAGACGTCTGCTGGTACGTCCACGTGTTAAACTCAGATTTAACATTTGCTTCGAATGTTATCACACAATTTAATACACTGATAACATGCCAGGCCAGCTCTCCCACTAGAAGGTCCAGAAGGCTCTTATCAGCATATTGAATGGGCCTGATACCAGCCCATTCAATGCAGGCTGATAACGGTTTCGGTTTCACTTTAGCTAAAGATAAAAACATCTGCATTTCCGTGACTTCCATCAGGTTTACACACCGAAAACACGTAGCTTTAGAAATAAACATCATGGTTTGGATGTTGTTTCAATCGGGGCACGAACTCTGGTCTCCTGTGAGAAAGTCCTGTGTTTTAGGACAGAAAAACACATTGCAGTCGCAATAATCGTCAATACAGTAGGCTGTCAGCCCATTCAATACGCTGATAACTGCCTCCTGGATGGGCCAGCATGCACCTACTGACTCATATGTATCAGGATGATAAGCACTGATATCAGCGCAATCAATCGAGTGACAACGTCAGAATCGCGTGAAGCTCAAGCACCACAGTGAAGGAACTATAAGCAAAACATATTTTTGAGTAGAGTTCCCCTTTAACAATCTCTGAATAACTTCAGATGCTGTTAATCGTTGTACACCAAACAGGAGTTGAAAACCGTGCCATAGTTTTTGGACAGCACCGGCCTCTGTGGTTTTAACTCTCCATTAATAGTAAAATGTGTAAGAGCTCGAACCTCAGTGCGGTGTACGTACGACAAGACGGGACAAAATACTAGGTTATAGATAAACCATATGGAAGAGCAGAACCGACTGGAACAGTGGGATTGTAGTGTTGAAGTCAATAAAGTTGTTTTCCTGGTGTCTGGCTGCAGACTGTATCATGTAGTCACTAGCCTGCAGGCTGGGAGAGGGCTGAGGGGAACAGAGTGGAAAGAAAAGAGGGAAACTGGAGGCCATTCAAGACAGACATCAAGTAGAGCAGAGGTCTGGAGGATAACAGTAGATACAGTATTTGTACTGAGGAATACTCACGTTAAAAGAAAGAATAAGTGAGGTTTCAAGAAAAGTGGCTACTTTATTGGATACACATGTTTGTTACGGCAAACAGCCATCTCCTTTCAACAACAAACTGTGCGGCTGCAACCCAAACAGCATGTGGATAGGGTCAGCGGGTTCATTCCATTCAAGTTAGTTAAGTTGCACATTCTGATGTCTACTTTGACAGTGATATTGTTTTGCACAGCGGTTCCAACATATTGTAAATACCTTCCCTCTGGCAAATACAGAGATCCAGTAAACAGAAAAATAGGCATTAATAAAACATGCAGTGCACGGCAGTTCTATGAGCAAAAAAACACTAAAAATAACAGATCAATACAACAGTGATGTGCAGCGAAGTGTTTGTAAATACTACTCTTAGGATTATATATATATATATTTATTTTTTCTTTAATGCACTGGTATCGGATTGGTGCTTTGTTTCAATCGATACGCAAGTTCAGGTATCAGAATCAATATCGTGCCTTGTCACAGTGTTATGGATCAGGCGACTCTGATGTTGTCAAACAATTGATTGCGCTGATATGAGTGCTTATCATCCTGATACATATGGGTCAGTAGTTATTAGCATATTGAATGGGCTACTAATACAGCCTACTGTATTGACGGTTATTATGACGAGCAGCGGCGGAGGCCAGATGATGACGTACAAAGGAGTTCTGTAGTAATATCCTACATATTGGGGCCATGATGAATACTTTCAAAAACTAAATACTAATGTTTAAAAACACACAAAAAACGACCAAAATAGCCGACAATAAAGCCACACCACTGAAGACACACCTTCAAGCAGGTAGCCCTTAGTTTCATCACGATACAATATTATATTGATTCTTTGGATAACAATATTCGCTGATATCACAAAGTCTGCCACGATACGATTTTGATTTGATTTAATTCAGGGGCCTGCGATCGATAAGAGACGATATCATTACCATTTTTACACAATCTACTCACAAAAAGCAACTAAAATATGATTTGACAATTTTATTCCTGAGCTCTTCCAGACATTTAAATGAGAAACAATCTATTCTTTTAAATGAAACGAATAAATATGAAGTGGGAAAATACAGTAAAGGTGCATCTTAAAGGTGATGATCTGTATCGATAATTTCAGTTTACATCAATGTTGATCATTGAATTGATATATCGATCCAGACTGATGTATCGTTACACCCCTAGTAGCCCTGTTGTGATGGAAATGTAAATCCCTGCCATGCTGAGCCGCTCCGGCCCATGTGTATGGAAAAGTGTCTTCGGTGACGCAATTTTAACAATAACTGCTACAGCAGATGGCAGTTGGCGCAGTACTACATAATATTTCAGTGAATACGTCCATGTGGCCTTGCAGACACATCAGTCAAACAACCACCATGATGCACATAAAAGGTTGATTTGAGGAAACACTCTCTCTGAATGCTCAACTAAGCAGCAATGTTTTCATTCATCAAAAATGTTTTAAATATTTACATCATGTCACAATCATGTGGGCCAAATAAACAGAATACCTTTGTGACTAATTCATTAAACAAGCAAACATGTTTGGCTGATGAGAGATTATACATAAAAATGTACTGATTGACATGAGGAACAAATAGAAAATAATGAATCCCTGAACAAAGACGACGCGAGTTTTCGCTCGGGGTTGTGCTCACTCAAGAGAAGAGGCAGGAGCCGTGCTGCTGAATACTAAACGCACAGAGCAGCAAAACAAAACGACAGGGCTACTTGAAAGCAATATGAAAACCACAAAGGGTAAGACAGTCATGCTGCTCTGTGCCAGTATGACCAGCCAGAACACACAGCTGGGATAACAAAAGGAGAAGCAATCTACTGACTGCAGACAAAGAGTTTCCTTTATGCATGCACTGAATGAATAGATGGTTTCTGTGGTGTAACCTGAGTTACATCAACAAATAACCTGCAGCTGAAGTAGATAGTTTAGCAAAGTCTCGCTCTGCCCTCCTGACAGCAATGTGTAATAAATGCAGCTGACTGCTGACCCCTACTGGTTTCTTAACACAATGACAAAGTTTTCTGAGTGAGAAAGGTGCAATCTTTATGATGAAAAATGCCAAGATTCAGCTGAAGTTGGTGGCAAATAGTGAAAGATAAAGAATAACAACAGCTGATTAAAAACCACTAAACCATTCCATTTTTAGTCCCATTTAAGGAGTATTCCAGCAACGTAGTGTTGCACTTACAGAAAGTTATGGGAATCATAAGGGACAAAAAATAATGGTCAAAATCAGAGCAGCAGAGGCCTAGATATCCTCACTTTTTTTAGTCCCTACCATGGGTCAATCACCAGAAATACTGGATCCTACATTTCCTATAATACAGCTCGGTGGTGTATTCCATCAGATCCACCTAAATACCAACTTATTTCAGATCCCACACCTTTTGGGTTGTAATGCAGACTTTCTGTTAAAAACAAAGTCTCACGCCCAAGCTGAGCTCACCCTGATGACATCATCATTTTTTCAAACTTTCAAGAGCTCCTCCAGAGACACAGATGACATAAAAAAAAACTATTTCCACAGGCTGTACTCATTGTGATAAGCAAACTGAACTTCATGTGTAAAATCGGTGGAGTGGCCCTTTAATTGTTACCTCGACCTCCCCCTGACGTTACTAGATGGCGAGCCAGATGAAGGCGTACAAGAGTCTAGAGGACTAAAACGATTTTGTGAGCGGTTGGGTCCACGACCTCAGAACCAGAGTAGTACTGAACGACTGCTGTCTTGTCTTTTCCCGGGTGAGTAAATGTGCTGGAGAATATGTCCAATATGTTCATGGATGCACCGATGGCGTCAGGCTAATAACATTAGCTAACTTTAGCTATTATTTTCTACCTACTAGGTCAACCATGCCGAGAGGTCTGGTGAAACGCTGTTAAAACTTGGGTTGTGGCTAAAAAACCCAGGTAAGTTGTCACAGCACTTTGTAATTGTATGGTGGTACTAAGTGGAGACATGTTTAATGTAAAGCTTTAACATTAACGTTAGTTGGCTCCTCTGGCTTAAAACGGAGGTATTTGATCCACAACTGCCGCTGTTTCTCTGTGAGGTTTTTTTTTTCCTACCTTGTATGTACTACTACTATTTTCGGGACTCAGAAGTAGCCCTTGTTTTTTGATCGATTATAACAGCCATAAACAGCGCAAATCAAAGGCATTTGTGCAGTGTTGGTAGACGCTGCCGCCGGTTGTCAGCCTTCCATCTGGAAAGCGCACCGCTGTATAATAACCTATAAGGCCAGAGAACTATTTTGATGCCAGAATGCAATTTTCTTTTCAGCATTAATATGAAAAGAGGCTGCATCATCTACTTGTTTGATTTGCAAGTAGACAAGTAGTAGCAACATCAGTCAGCGGAGGTGTGTGAAGCTGGAATGAATGAGGTCGTGCTCAAGGAGATATCAAAGAAATGCAAATCCTCAACCATCTTCGTGATATCAACAGCAAAAAGGATGAATTCTGCTTGATGATAATTGGAAGAGACATGTGAGTCATACCTCTGTCTTTATAGACATCATCTTTCCATTTCTTAACCAACACTGCAGGGGAATAACTAGGGAGAACAGAAGTCTTTGAAAAAAACAGAGAAGTTCAAAGCTTCGTCTACACCATGATTGACATCCATGCTGCTGTAACTTTGTACAGCTACTTCCACCAAAATGTTAAAACCAGTGTGAAGCAAAAAGACATCGCTCAGAGGGCGGGCCCCAGGTTCTTCATCATTTGGGATATATTATTTGATGTGGTGACGTAATTAAGGAGAAAAGCTTTAAGGTCTTTACCTGAATTGTGCCAAAGTCCACGTTTTCGTAGTGGAAGTGAGCGCACTCTGCCAGTTTCGGGAAGTGGCCCTTGGTGAAGCAGAGTCTGAAAACATAACACAAACATACACAGTTTGGTTGGCACTTCATCCTCTGCTCATGATAACACCTCGGAGTGTGTATGACTAGTATAAGAAGGAGAGTGCCGTGCAAACAGAGGGAGTGAAAGGAGGAGGAAGACACAGAAATAGACTCAGGGAATGGAAGGAACTCGAGCAGGAAACAGAGGCGATAAAGAGCCAGTTACAAGCGATAAATAGAGATGAACGGAGGGAAGGAGGGATGTGAGAAAGGTGGAGGAGATGGGCAGAGGCAGGTGTGTGTGTGTGTGTGTGTGTGTCTACTCACTTCTTGACATTCTTGACCTTCATGCTGGCCGTGCTGCTGCTGCATGAGCGCATGAGGGGCTCCGTCCTCAGCTCGGGGATCTCTGCACTCCTCGCCTAAAATGCACAAACGCACACAGAAACGTCAGCGATGCAGTGGTGCATACAAATACATCTCTGCCACTGTTGGACAATTTTTTTTTGAATTCCATGTCCTTTTTTTTATTATAAACCAGGTCTAGGTGCAATATAAATACATTCAGAAACTGCCCAGTGTTCATACAGAGATTATGGAGTCCAAAGTACTTTTTCAAGCACTATTTTTTCATTTTCAAGGATTGTTCATAAGACTTTGCTGGATTCAATTCACACTTCCCCTGGCATGTTTAGTTTTCTGTAACAGGTTCATCAAGACGAGGAAGAAAGGAGAGGAAGACGTGTCAGAATTTAAAAAAAGAAATGACTATAATGACTTGATGAACAAAACTGAACAAAACAAATATGTGGTTCATATGAATTTCAAGTACTTTTCAAGTACTTTGTTAAAAAGTGGGTTATTTTCAAGGTATTCAAGTACTTGATTTTTTTCCTCAAAATTCAAGTACTTCAAGCACCTTATATGAACCCTGTCTGCCTTTAAACAAGCCATCGGGACTTCTGCACGGTTGTGATGTCACAACTATACTATATATATATACATGTATATATGTATATATGTATATATATATATAAATATATATATATATATATATATATGTAGGTAAAAAGTGCCGCTGCAGTGACGTTACAGTCATTCCTCGCCTGCAATGCCAAGAGCGCAGATGCAGAAACCCGAAAACGCTGACCAATCAGAGCAGACTGGGCTTGTTTGGAAGGTGGGCTTAAAGAGACAGGCGCTAAAACGGAGCATTTCAGACAGGGGGTGAATACAGGTATATTTAGACAGACAGCCTGGAAAAAAGGTGTTTTGTGAACATTAAAGCATGTAAAACTAGTAGTAGTTGTTCTAGTAGAAACCCAAAATACAATAAAGTTGAAAAGGAGCATAATATAGGACGTTTAACTTCAGGTAGATTCAACTCTGCTGGTTGTTGTCCATTGCTCAATGAAAGATGAAATGTCTTTGTCTGGTCTTTGTGGTGTTTGGTGAAAGGAGAACCTGAATACATGAGGTGGTTTAACTGATTTAAATCAACTCCAACCTTATCCAGAACTAAGCTTTAATCAGGGAAGCCAGCGAGTGAATAACTGAATTTCATTTAAAAAGCTGTATGAAATTGACTCGATGACAAAGCAGTGCAAGTTTGTTTACAAATGGAAATCGAGAGGCTGAGTGAAGCACCAGGTTGCTTTGGTCAAGAGGTAAATTGTTAAAGCCATTTGACTTTTAATTTATTATGACAGCGTTCTGTAGCCAAAGCTATAATGCATCCCACTGTTATATTACATTGTAATAAAAGCTGTTTTAATGAGCTGACCTATCACCTGCTAGTTATTAGTTAACTATTGATTACTTAAAGACACAATTAAATCAAAATGTACAAGGTCCCACCGCCTCTCCTATAGGAGCAAGACACAGTTTATAGTGTTTTCTTAGTTGTTGTTCTCTCTGTGGTTTGGGGTCTATTTGCAGTTGTTTTGTGATTCTTTGTAATTGTTTTGGTCTTTTTGTAGTTACTTTGTGGCTCTTTGTGGTTGTTTTGCCCCATTTGATAGTCATTGTGAGTGTCTTTGTGGTCTCTTTGTGTTTTTTTGTAGTTGTTTGGTGTCTCTATGTAGTTGTTCTTTGTCTCTTTATAGTCGTTTTATGTTTCTTTGTGGTCATTTTGAGTCTCTTGGTTGGTACGTGTCTCTGAGTTACATTTTGTAGGTGAAGGTCAGGGGGGCCCCTGACACTTTGGGCCCCTGGGCCTGTGCCTGGTAGGCCCGTTCAGTAATCTATCCATGTGTGTACCTGTGTCAGTTGTTCACTTATCTTTTGATATTTACCACAAAACTTCATTTTTGAGAGTTTTTGTATTAAAAGCCTGTGTTTTCTCTACCTTTAAGATTTGGTATGACTAGTTAACCCGTCCATCATATGAAAACTGCATTGACCCCCTTGTAGATTATTTTATAACATGAACGCTGTGTGAGTATTGCACTGAAAGACAAAATAAATGCCAGCATGGTAACTTTCCAGAGTTGTAAAACCTGAGTTGTAATATAACCCTCTGTGCAGTGTTTTGGTGTCTGATAAGCTTTCATGGTTCTCCAACTGAACTTCCTGGATTGTATTTCGTATTCACACCGATACCTGACGCAACACATCCCCCACCAGCGGCAGGGCGGTGAGGAATCTGAAGGATTAATTTAAATCCAGCTCGTAATTATACCCCGCCCACATATTCACTGGGAATTACGCCACATTACAGAAGTCAAACACACTCTAACTGCTGTTTCACTGTGACCTTGATGGGCATGTTGATGCTGATCACACAGAGTGCATCAATAATGATGCAAGAATTGCTTTCAATGACATTTTCTCACACTACACTGGCAGGTTGAATGAGTACCCACTACACACTGCAGAAACGTTTTGCTAAAGTTATCACATGCTCAACAGTTTATGCTGAGACATCATACACACTGCCCATATGTTACAGTGCTTCACACACACAGAGGCTGATGAACAGCCACTCTGCTTTGTTTTTGTTGGTAAAGTATTCCTTAACAAAGTCACGCACTTGCTTCATTTAGCTTAAATGAGAGTGAAAATTGAAACGCAGCTGCGGTCAGCAAAACATTAACAGAGCCCGGCGGAATCTAAACAGATTTTACCAGTGGATATAATCATTGTGGGATTTTCATTTCAGTAATCTGACAGCGGGTTGTTGGAGGACACATGGGAGAATATAAATTACAATGAAGGTAAGGAAAAAAAGATGTACAAAACACATCTCTATGAGGCAAAATTGATCTGCCTGTGGTTTGCATTTCAGGTTAGTATGGACAGAGATTATTTCTGAAACGCTAGTGAGGACAGAGATCGTTTTTTGTTTTAAAACGGCATTTTAAAATTCAAACATATTATTGTATTTGTGTAAAATATTATGTATTATGTGTAAAATTAGTGTATTAGTGAAAAATGCACCAAAGAGGCCAAGTGAGGAGTGAATATGATAAAGTCAAGATGGACCAGAGCTGTGAAAGTATTCAGCGTGACTCCGCAGACGGTCAGTGACAGTAAAGGTGGAATGCAGATCAGGTCGTGGACAGTCAAAACAGTCTACACCCCCTCTGTCCAACACTGACAGAGACAGACATGGGACAGTTGTTTAAACACGGCAGTCACTTTAATTGCTCATATGTAGTAGAGCTGCAACGATTAGTTAATCGATTAGTCGATCGGCAGAAAAATAATCTGCAACTATTTTATAGTTGTACAGTATTT
>JAOVVB010070054.1:0-28568 GCA_028570985.1 Heterobranchus longifilis | reverse complement strand
TGGTATTGAAGTCCCGCCCATACACCCGCCCGACCAATCGCAAGTCAATCACAGCTGTCAATCATGACGTTTCACCCCCTTTATTATAGCATCAAATAACTAATTAAAATCAAATGAAATGAACACTTAACAGATATTACCAGGATAAGAACTACCTAAAATTATTTTTACTTTGATTTTTTTTTTGTTTGGCCCATGTCCCATCTGCTGACATGGAGGGGGGGCAGGGTTTATGACCTACACTGCAGCCAGCCAGGGGTGGGGTCGATCGAGATGTTTTGGCTTCACTTTTGGAGAGCTGCCATGTCATGCATCTTTATATACAGTCTATGTATAAAAGGAGAATATGAAGACATTTCTACATTGCTGTATACATATTTTCTTCTTTCCAGATGTGGAACCCTCTGCTGTGTCCAGGGCAGTTTATACAGACAGAGGTTTCCCTCTGTTCTGGCAGAGCGATGCCAACGCCAGCTGTGCTTATGTGGTAGAATGGTATGATGCCTCCTGCACGAGGGACTGCCCTGTGGACTGGATCAAGGTGGCCGCTGGATACACTAATGTCTCCATTGAGTCAGGTATGCCAGCCTTGATGCGAGAAATTAACAGTGAAAAATTGTTTTCAGTGTATTTCAAATGCACAGTTTGTATTACTACAGTCAGTACAGGCTAAAACGCCACTATATTTGTCCCCCTGCTATTCTTGGCTATGAATAGTGTTTTAGTTTGTTAAAAAGTAAACAACTTTTTTTGCCATCAGCCGACTTCCAGCCGGGTGTGAGGTACAACATTTCCTTGTACAGTAGCTCCACAGAGGCTCCAGAGCTGCTGCAGCACTGGCAGGGATACATGCAGGAGCTGGGTAAGGATAGCATTGCATGTGAAAAGCTTATCCTTTTAGAAGAAGAATTTGAAATGCTTTGGTCTCATTCTCTCTGTTATGCCTCTGACCCATCTCTTCTGTGTTTTTCTCTCCCTTCCTTGTGACCTCCACAGTCCCGTCCAGTTCTGTCTCTCTGTCAACCACTCAGCAGGACTCTGATATTCTCCTTACCTGGGGAGAGATCCCGCTGGTCAACAGAAGAGGCTTCCTCCTGGGCTACAACATTTACATCAGTAGTGGCTCCCAGCTCAAACTTCTAGGTAAATGTATACAAATTCATGCATAATTCATTACAACATTCATCAAAATATGTTGTAGAAAGTGCATTTTGTATCCTGTTAAACTCACACGTTTCACCTTCTTTTCTTTGCTTCCCCTGCCTCTCTTGTTTTCCACCCTAACCTTTGAACAGCCAATCTGTCAGACCCAGGAATCAGCAGCTACACAGTGAAAGGTTTCTCTGAAGGCTCCTATAAATTTACCGTCAAGGCCTACACCTCAGCAGGCGAGGACACAGGCGCCACGGCCTCCATAACACTGGAGCCATACAGTACGTGAATGTATAGATATATGTATATGCTCCGACTGGTAATAAACTTTGGTGTTTATTCTACAACAATTTCTATTACTATTATTAGAGGCTACAAAAGATGCATGTATAAATTGATCAAGTTAAGTCAAGTCAGTGGTTGCAGCCAGAAACTCACATCATAAAAGACATAAACACAATGCAACAATCTATAAACACACAGGGACAAACAGTACACATTATGTTGTATAAATAGATTTTAACAAGTAACCACACAGTGATTTATACTCAAAAGTAGGAAAAATAATAATCTTGCTTCAAGTCTAATATCTCTAATATTTCTACTGTCTTGTCCTGACAGCTGATTGGCTGATCCTGGAAATCTTGGCTTCCCTGGGAATCACAGCTGTATTCCTGGCCATTGTCACCTTTGTTTGCTACAAGAAAAGGAAATGGTGAGACTGTTATGCTCCTCTCCTGTTTCTCTCTCCTGTGTTCCATAAATAGTGTAACAAGTATACACAAAGCAACATATGTTGATATATACCACACTGGCCAAAACCCAGTATAACCAGCATTCGCTACACTGTATCAGAGGCGAGTTATTAGGAGGAATTATTTTCATTTTTTTAGGCTTTTTATGATAATGTATTTTAAAGTGACATTCTGCTTTGTCACCAGGGTGAAAAAGGCATTCTATCCAGACATACCTGAGCCCAAGCTGCCTGGTGATTGGTCCAGACCACAGGTACAGTATCAGTCTAATTCAACCTGACCATCGCGACTAAAGTGACTATGTTTACATGCACAAAATATTCCTACTAAGCTGTTTTCATGGCTAATGATTAGTCCACTAATATTCCTGTTTACATGCAGTCATGCATACTCTGATTACATGAAACGCCCCCATGATGTACATCCTACGCCCTTTAGCTAACTTAATTGCTCTACGGAGGAATTTCCCGCCTTTTCCAACTGCAGTCATGCTGCTCCCATGGTGTACCCTCGTTGTCATTCTTCTGCAAGTTTTGCAAAACTGTTCTTTGAGCTTTTCTTTTAACAGCTTTTTCTTTTGGGCATGCATCTCTACCCCAAACTGTTGGCTAGTTGGTTTGTGTACAATGCACAGAGCTGACAATAAACAGACCGTCCGTGTGTCGCAGTCCGTGTGTCGCTAACTGTGGTTAAAAACCCCAATTGAGATGCATATTCTACACTGTATACATGTCCAAAGAATGCTCCTAAAACCTGAATACCGACATATCCCACATGTCAATATCGAATATGCTTTTTAAATGACTCGTATCAAATTCAGAATATTGTCAATAGTGGAATATTAGTGTGCATGTAATATTGTAGTCACTCATTGAGTGCTAATTCTATGTATAGCACTTATAATTGACCATTCCTTATTTTTGTGTTGTTTGATCATCCCTTGTGAGAAGACTATATGGCGGTTTTCTCCCGTTTAAACTGACTGTGTTCTGTACTGACTGAAAGTGTTGAAACACTCTGTGTGTCTTACAGGGGCCGTTGGATGTGAAGCCATCTCCCCACAGTTTGGTCCATATGGTAGAAAAGCCTGAGTGGGATTCTAGTAAAGAAGTGCTTGTTGTCATTCCTGAAGAAGACGAGGATGAAGAAGGGCAGGGGATGGGTGATGAGCCAGTTGACACAGATGAGCCAACGTCATTACGCTACTACAACCAAGTGGTAGATGAGCGGCCCATAAGACCACGTTACCCAGACTCCTCTGCTTCTTCTGCATCCTCTTTGGATTCAGCACGCACCGATGTGACGTACACAGGGATCCAGACCTCAGGGTCTTCTTTGGTCTTCCAGCTGGATCCACAGGGCTCTTCTGAGGGCCACCAAGCCCCACCTGATCTGTCTGTCTGTGGAGGAGGAGGAGGTTACCGGCCCCAGATGCAATCTACAGCCCCGAGTGATGACATGGGCCTAGCTTCACCCGAGCCTTTCCCAGAGCCCCAGGCTGCCAGTGCTGGGGGCTACAAACCCCAGAGCTCCTGGCATTTGGACTCCCCCGTGGAGGCTGGGGAAAGTGGCGGCTTGGCACCCTCTCTCGGATCCCCCACCTCAGTTGCTTCCACTCAGTTCCTCCTCCCTGATGGAGAGGAACACGAGGAGGAGAAACGACTGTCATCATCTGCAGCAACCTGGTTCACCAACCTGCTGTCATCCACAAAACCATGATTTTCCGTGACTCCCTGTAATGGGCATTTAGCAGTGACATATCCTGTGTTTCAGTTGAGTATACCCAGTTTTTAGCTTGCATTTCAGATTTTATTTTTTTTTGTGATGTGAACTTTACTACACTACGGAAAAGAAAACTGAAAGCAAGAAAGTTTCAAATCAAATGACGGAACAATAAAAGTAAAGGACATTTTTGGAAGAACACTACAAAATAACAGTTTCAATAGAAGGTAGCTAAGTAGACAGAAAACCTCTGTTTACAGTATCCATGTCTTCTGCTGGTCCGCCATTGGGATAATCTTGCCTGTTTTATGACAGCTGATGAGCTACTGAAAGGAAAAGAGGCATTTGGCTGCAAATGAAAATGATACAATTTTAAAGGTGTGTAAAGATGGCACTCTCCCTGTCCTTACAGACATGATCTATTTTTCACAAATGACGGTGAGATGTTAATTGAACAATGCACTTGTGAATGAACAGCCCTTATTTTACACAGATACAGGAGTGGTGCTGTCTGTTATGGTCTGGAATTGTGTGGGTGATGAGCCCTGTGGATATATACACTGATATAAGCTAGTACATGAATACAAACTGATGTAATTTAATGATCCAACATACTATTATGTTACTTTTGGGTGTTTTTGTTGTTGTTTGTCTTTGCAGTATTTTTGTTCTTGTTACAAAATGCATTTCACAGTCAGGCCAGTGTAATTTTTTTAATGTTGCTATGAGCATTATCCTCAAGCTCATGATTGGTATTGAACAAATTATGAGAATTAACTTGGATGGGTAATTACGGTGTTCAAACTACCTTGATAAATGTAATGCATCCAATCATTTGCACCATATCACCTTTCACACACTGCCTTTCTCCTAAGTGTATAATGAGATATAATATCTTAAAATAATGCAGTTCAGAACTAACCAGAAATGTATTGGACATACAGATTCCACTGGCACTGAGCGCAACATACACAGGATGTCCTTTTAATCCATTTTAGTAAGCGCAGACATTTCTAAACTTTGGTTTCATTATATTTGATGTTACTCAGAACCCTCTCAGTATATTTGTGTGCTTGTGAAGAATTATTTTTCTTTGGTCGCTTTATCTTCAAGCTTAGAGAGATGGCTGATCATGCATTTGATGTCAATTTGCTGTGTTTGAAAGCTTGTTTATTTTTAGAGAGATCTAACTCTACAATACATTTAAAGTTTTCTTTTTGAAATGTGACTATTTATCTTGTCATTGCGAATGAATTCCTGAAGCCTCCTTGTAAATTTTGTGACTGGAAAAAGGGACCATGGGGAAAGTATATATTGGGAAATTATAGAGAATTTCCAGAAATGCTATCACTTGCTTGTCTGACAAAAATGTGTGGAAATGACCTTGTGGATATTGGTCGTCTGACAGCACTTTGGCATCTCCATTACGGTGTCAAACACAGGCCACTAATTGCCCAAGTAGACTCCACATACTCCATTTGCTCTCCACTCATGTGTATGGTGTGGGTGTTAAGGATGCACCATTGGCTAGGCTTCCCAAAAGTGTCATTATGCAAAGATTATCCTTTGACATTCTAATCCAGTGGTAACCAGGATGTTTATTGTATCTTATTTTTTTAGAGCCAGGCCCTTGCTTGCCTGTGTGGCAGCCTGTGGTCTATTGTTTCTCAATGCCTCCAGCCAACAAGCTTTAAGTAAAACTACTGTGACATGAATGATGACTTAACTAATAATGGATGGCTTCACTGATGAACTGATGACAGGCAGGCAGTCCACTTTGACTACTGAGAAAAATATATCACCTCCTATCACCTCTTGTAACACTGATCTGAATTTTAACTTGATTAATGGGAAAAATGGTTGAAAGAATTAGTCAAAAGCTTCATCTTTCGCCAGTCAAATTTGAGTAAAGAGCGAAACAACCAGTTGCATTGTGAGATATGTGATCACGTCAAGGCAGTGGTAAAGGGTGGATATAGTTTTGAGTATTTAAACATGGCTGCAGATCGTTTTCCTTTGAAGTGTGCTTTCTCAAACAAGCACGGCTTTGGAGACTAACCTATGAACGCTATGTGTTAAATGCTTTTATGTTGATTTGGATCAACAAAATGGCCTTTTTTATTTTTCTCTATATCTTTGTTTTTATGCAACTAACTGTACATAATATAAATTTTCTTTAATTTGTTTCCTTCTTACAATACAAAATGATATCCCCTATACTACAACAGGCAGAGTTAATGCTGACTAACCAGCTTTCTTGAGCAAATAAAGGCAAATGTTTGTGTTGACGACACCAGATATATAGAGTCCTATGAAATGTAGAGGCATCACACTTTGACTGTATATTTGTTGTGTGCTTAAACACATGAAAAAGATGAAAAATTACATGAAGCGAATTAGAATTGTGATCTTGTCTTCTTATAATAGTTTAGCCTGCTTTGCATTCCTATCTTGTCACTTTGCCAGACACATAATATAAGTAGGACTAGAGTACTCACCATGCAGACTCATACATGCAACTGCTGGCATGCAATTTTCCATTTAGTCCATTACCTTTTTTAATTGGAGCCTATGTTTACACTGTAGAACGTTACGATTTTGTGCTTTATACAGCAGGGTACACTTGCTGCCTTTACACATCTTCATCTCTAGCCTTGGATGTTTTTGTGAAATTGATGCATGTTGTATAAACTATTACTACAAAACAGTGGCTCGTAAATCCTTTAAACTCCATGTTTATGTTACTGTATAGCTTTAAAACACTAACGCGGACTAATGTGCACAATGACATGATTGAAGTATTGTGCACCTGAAAACGGATTTCGTTTCTGAAAATGCTTTAAATTTCATGATATTTTGCAGAATATTTTACTATTGATGGGATGGAAAGAGACAGTGAAGTGCTTCTGAGTGAAGAAATGAATGTTAACACTAATAACACAAATTGAAATGCTACTTGTTTAAAGGCAATAAAGTTATTTGTCTGGCCACTTGTCAGTTTGTCAGTGTTTTTCTTTCTGCGTCTGCACAGATATTTATATAACAGTGTGTTGCCATTTGACATAATGTGCTCAATAGTACTGCATCTAACAATCATTTTCATTGTTGATTAATCAGTTAGTTTGGTCTATAAAATGTCAGAAAATGGTGAAAAATGTTTCCCAAAGCCCAAGATGATGTCCTCAAATGTCTTGTTTTTGTCTACATCTCAAAGATATTCAGTTTACTGTCATAGAGGAGTAAAGAAACCATAAAATATTCACATTCATTAAGCTGGAATCAGATACTGTGTAGCCTACTTAAAAAAATTAAAAATTAGACTACTCAAACATTAATCATTACTGAAATAGTTGCCAATTAATTCAATAGTTGCCAATTAATTGATTCATCTTTGCAGCTCTAGTGCTCAATATTACTGAAAACTTAAATTTTCAGTCCAATAATGAAGTTATTATTTCTTTCGTTTGCTAATTAGTGAAGTATGGCATGAAGGGTGGCTGCAGTGAAATCTTGCTCAAAATAGAATCAACCCTGCTGACCGTGGAATTATACATTTTCTGGATCCGTTTACCGTTTGCATCCCTGTTTTAATCAATTTGGGTTCAGAAAAAAAGACTGATCCAGGGCCAGCCGGGCGCGCCCTCTCCCATGAGTGTGCCCCTGAAGCACGCTGGGCAACCCTGTTGACGTATCACTATGGCAACATTGCACCGCTGGGATATCCTCCCCTCCTGTCTATTTTTCAGCCATTATTAGCGAGCTAAAGAGTCATACTATTACCTACTAACATGTCAACTATTATTAGGTAGTCCGAGTTTAACTTTAAAGAAAGAAGATGTCTGATATATTGTGCAGGTGGCTGAATGAGGAGCTCCGGTTGTCAAAAGCTGTTGGTAAGTGACTGAAGTTACAGCCTGTCTAGCTAACGTTAGTTAACGTTACCTGCAAACGTTAGCTGAATTATGCTAACTCGATGGTTTAGTCACCGTTAATTGTGACATTTGGCACACTAAAAGGCAAAAGGCGTGTGAATTTACAAAGCTGACAATGTACGAGCTGCTTTAGAAGCTACAAATCAAAGTTGATAAACAGTTGTCAAATTATCAACACAGGCATGGGATATTGACCATGGACCAAGAGGAAAAACGTGAAAAGCTAGCTAGCGCCATAACGTTAGCTAGGTTTGTGTAACGTTTGCAATCAGCAAAATTATCCAGATAGGTGTGCTCAACAGACTTCTATATTTGAAGTGTGAAATGGTTAGTGACTAAACTTCAAATATAGAACAGTCTGCTACACTAGTCATTTTCAATATTTTTTGATATCCTTCTTCGACGGTTGTGCAATAAGTTTTCAGTTGTAAGCAACATCCAAAAAGATCACGTTGAAAATGTCACTGTTTGCGTAAATGACATGCATGTTCACATGGGCGGATTATGAGACAGTGGCCCCCTGGGCACAGACATCCAAAAGACCCCACCACCTCTCCTACATATCAGGAAGACACAGACTTTATATTTGTTTAGCCTCTTTTTGTTGTTGTTTTATGTCTCTCTGTGGTTTTGTGTGTCTCTGTGGTCTATTTGTGTCTCTTTTCAGCTGTTTTGCATGTCTTTATAGTCTTTTGTGTTCTTTATAGTTGTTTTATGTTTCTTTGTTTGCATGTCTTCGAGTGACATTTTGCAGGGTTAATGCCAGGGTGGCCCCAAACACTTTGGGCCCCTGGGCCTATGCCCGGTAGACCCGTTCAGTAATCCATCCATTTATGTTCATCTTCACAGAGCCAAAAACCTTTGCCAATGACTTCTCCAGTGGCTACCTAATTGGGGAGGTTCTGCATAAATACCAATTGCAGAATGATTTCAATATGTTTATGAAGAAAGAGTAAGTTGCCATCTATCTATCTATCTATCTATCTATCTATCTATCTATCTATCTATCTATCTATCTATTCATGATCCTTTGCTTTTTGTTGTTGTGTAAATAGCTTAATTCTTCAGCTCAATTAAAGTGTTCATAATTATTAAAATGAATCCCACCTTTTTTCATAGCACCTCTATCTCCAGACTGAATAATTTTACCCGCATTGAGCCTACTCTCCAGTTACTGGGGATCTCCTTTGACATAAACACAGCCCGGGATCTGATGCAGGAGAAGCAGGGTGTTGCCACACGCCTCCTTTACCAACTCTACGTCTCACTTGAAAATAAGAAGAAAGCAGAAATCAGTGGCACATTAATGGAAATCATGCAGCCTGCAGCCATTGCTGGCTTGCACAAAAAAGAGCAGGAGATCTACTCTGATGTAAGCATGGCTTTATAGATGTATGTGTGTAGTATGTGCATGTGGTTAGGGGGCAATTTCTTTGAACAACAGCATGTTTTGTCCTGTAGAAACATATTAAGATGAGTAGTCTTGCTCTGTGCCAATACTGAAAAACTGTGACTGAAAATACTGTCTTTCAGTCTTTAAATATTTTTTAAGTTTGAAGTCTACATTATCTACAAAAGCATGTATTTTCAAGCATCTTACTTGCATCTTTCTTTTTACATAGCGACTGCATCAGGTGGTGAAACGTGATGCAGAGTTGAAGCTACAGAAAATGTCTCAGCACTATGAGGAGAAATGCCAGCAACTGAGCGACAGGTTTGTGATGCCCCATCCCACCCAGCAAAAGAGACAACTCAGAGTCCAGGATGAGAAGAGAATGAAGAATATTGAGAAGGTACAGGAGACCATGGAAAGTAAATTACAGTATTGTAATTAATTTCCCCTTTATTAATTTAACATATGCTCAAAGTTTAAATATTTATCAACTTTTTACCTATTATTTCTCAGTCTTAAATGTCACACAGTTACAATTCTTTGCAGTATTTCTATGTTTTCATTACTATAAAATTATATCAGTACTGAGTGAAAAACCTACACTTGAACCCCAGCTGCTTAATGACAGTGGGGAATTGTTTATGTTGCAGCTGCTGGTGTCTCGTCAGAAGCACAATGACATCATGACTTGTAACCAGGCCACTATTGTCCGGGTGCCCAAGCCACCTCCGTACACTTCACAGCTCAACCTAAAGAAGAGACAACGGCAGCAGCAATGCAGAGAACGACAAGTGCAGGTGTGATCCAGATTAAATAATGATGTGATAATTTCCCAACACAAGAGGGAATTTCATTTTTGGCTTGCTGACACAGGATCAGCTATAGAGTGGTCCCCACAGAATTTGTAGAGACTGATGCTTGCTGACAATGGTCCTTAAGTTTAGATAGAAGTTACTTCAAAAATATCCTTTACACAGTTTTAAAAATCCAGGGCCAAGAACTTTGTGTTTGTTCTTATGTTCGCCAGATGTTCCCAGGTTTTCTCAAAACGAATAGCTTGTTATTGCTGAACACCTGTCATTGTTCACAGAGGGGAGAGGAGTTGTAATTAAATTTCTCTGCCAAGGTTTTCCCTGGGATTTACCAGATTTACTAGGAATGTTAACTGATGACCCTCTGTGTACAATACTACCTCTAAGGAAGTCTGGCAGCCAGACTCTTCTCCAGCGCCGACACAGTGCTGTGGAGATAGGTCTGGTAATGCAAAACTACCTCTAAGGCAATTGTCATGCCACAAGTTTGACAACAATTAACTGAATTTCTCACACCACATTTGTTACATGTGTCCTAATTGAAAACAAAGGAGTAACAGAGGTTTGTTTGTCTTTCTGGTATTATTGCAATTTCTGTTCATTTTATCTGCAGACGGTCCAGACTGAAATAGCCCAGTTTGAGACAAGAAAGAAACTGGTGACTTCTGGTTTTGCTTCCTCTTCAAGGTGAGAGAAAAGGAAACATTCACAAAATTTTAATTTGTTATGTTTCTTGTTATTATGAAGTATAAATGCTTGCATTAATGGAGTTTTATAGCAACCTGAGATATTCACCATCATACATTAGGACAGTGACTTGATATGTGAATTGAACCTTTTCAACTCTAGTGGTCAGCCCTTCCCTGGGTACTCCCGCCTTGGTGGCAGCAGCCAGGGCTCTGAGGTCCCTGGAAGTGGAACTAAGCTGACATTACAATCCAATAGCAAGTATATACAGGATATCCGGCATCGGCTGGAGGAGAACGCTGTAGCTTGCGAGCAGAGAGAGAAAAGACGAGACAGATTCCTGGTGGAGCAGCTCAAGGCCCATGAAGCTCAAGAGGTGAAACTTCTCCTCTCCTGTCACTGAGAAATGTTAATAGATGTAACATTAATAGAGATATCCACTCAGGAGATGTGAGAATTATTTATGTTTCTCCTCCTAAAGAATCTTTCTTTGCCATTCATATTGAGTCATTTGTTTTTATGTAAATACATCTTACTTTCTCTTTGACCTTACACAGTCTGTTATTTGACATTTGTCATTTCAACCCAAAATCAGTCAACTGATCAGCCACCTCTGCCTCACCCTGCAGGAGGCACAGCGAGAGGAGCAGCTGGTGAAGCGTCTGACACGTCAGACTCAGCAGGAGCAGCGTTTGGCAGCTCAGCTCCTCCAGATACGTGTGCAGAAGGATGTCATCCGGGAGAACCGCCTGTTCAGAGAGCAGCAGTACCAGCAGCGGAGAGAGAGGGACTTCCAGGAAGCTCTGGAGAGGGAGGCGGTGAGATAGGATGAATAAGGAAGAAGAATAATCCTCTCTATTGTCGCTTTGTATTAGGCTGTATCAGTGATAATATTTAAGTAGTGTCATAGAGAGAGAGGGGGAGGGGGGGGATTTTGGTAGTGTGTATAGTATCAACAGGGTATTTGGTATTATGAAGAGAAAGAGAGAGGGACTTCAGATTCAGACAGATAAATGGTAAAATAAGACTGTACAGTATGAATCACAACATAGACAACCATATGTTTGTTATGTGACTGATTTAGTTCAAAACAAGGGAGATACTTGGATAAATGTCTCGCAAAGGATGACGGCCATGGTCCAGCATGGTTTCAGTGTTAAATATTAAGTAGGTGGTAGTGAAGTATGGTCATGGTCATTTGTCAGGCAATCCCAGAGCAGATTGTCTCTCTATTAAGTCTCACATTCTGTGTTTTTTTATTTATCTTTTTTGGGAGATGATTTAGGGGGAAAAATCATACAATTAAATGTACATACACATGAAAAAAGCTTTCATAGGGTATTATTTATGCTGTGTCTATTGGCAAACTAAGAAGCTGAATTAATTGTTACCTGCTGTTTAACATCAGTTATACAGTATGTAACAAAGATTAAAATGCTACCTTTTTTCTGCAACCTCCAATATCAGTAATGTTATGATTCCAAAAAATGATGTCTGTTAGTTTGTTTCTCTTTAAAGGAATACTTCACCATCAAAATGGTCATTTGTATATCAATTACTCACACTCAAACCTTGAATTCTTGAAGAAAACTTTGTTTTTCTTGCATGCCTCCACAGTGAACAAAGAATCCAAAAGTGGAGAGAATCCTTGATGAATTGAAGCAATAGGGGGCTGTGTTTACAACAGCAAAACTATATCAAAACATCCATTTACAAATTTGTGCAGTATAATCCAAGTCTCATTTATCCAGTCGTATGCTCAGTACTTCCTAAACACATGCATTTTTGCTAACACCTTCCTATTTAAAACAATTCCACATAAACAGTCTCCCGCTTGCAAGCGCTTACATAGTGAACAGCGATAGGATAAATGAGACTTGGATCATACTGCATGAGTTGCGTGAGAGTTTGTTAACAGATGTTTTGATCTAGTTTTACTGTTGTTAAATGTGGACCCTATTACTTCAATTCATCAAGAATTTTCTCCATTTTTGGAGTCTTCGTTCACCAAGGAGGCATGCGAGAAAAACTAAATTTTCTTAAAAATTCAAGGTATCACAGGGTGAGTAACGGAGTGATATACAAATGGTCATATTGAGGGTGAAGTATTCCTTTAAGGCTATTTTCCACAATACACCTAGTCATGTGTTTTGCACAATAAATGACCTATGTAACATCTTTCATCTTCCTTTATTACTTACAACTGTGGTGATTATTAGAAACATATATGCCATGCCTTCTTCACTCATTCCATCTCTCTGACGGGGGCCGGGTTTAGGCTTCGGCTCAGCAGGCTAAGTTGGACCTCGCAGACGAGATCAGAAAGGAGCAAGAGTACTGTAAACGGATTGCTGCTGAGCGAGCTCAGAACAGATACAAGAAGCACGTTAAGACCTGCAAGGACATTTTGGAGCAGATAGTGGACTTGGCCACCAAGGTTGGAGAATATCGACTGCTCACTGGGAAGTACGTAACACAATTGCTTTTAATGATGCAGTGGAAATATGCAAACAGTATTTGGGCTTGAAACCTCCAAATTGACTCTTGGTCAATCAATTAATGAATAGGTAGAAATTTCAAAATTGCGTAAATTAAAAAAAGTATTATCAGAAATTAATGTAAAATTTATAAGCAATCTAATTTTAAGAGCTGAATGTGCTGTAGTTGTAAAGACATTTCGAGCTTTGGCCACTTCATGATGTGAGGGATGGGACTGAGGAAGTGATAGGACAAGTCCTCTGCTATATCATATTCATGCCATGTTCATATTCAAGCACAAAACATAATATCAAAGGTTTTTTGAATTTTCAGAATAAAAAATAGGCAGCTTTTTTCCTTTTAGAAGAAAGACTCAGAGGCAGAGTTGGTAAAATAAAGTTCATCAGTGGAAGGAAATATGTGCAAATATGTAACGACACTGGATGAGTGGCAGGCTACAATGCAAAAGCACAACAGAAACAATCCATGGAGACAGGAAAATCCAGCTTTACTAAGTTCAAGGCAGACAATGGTCAAAAATGGGAGATCTGGCAAACAAATCCGATGAGGGGCAGACAGTGGAATCCAAAAATCCAAGAATCAGGCAAAAAGGCAAGGCAGAACAGGAATCAAAAACAGTGGAAAGCTAAGCAATGCACACTAATCTGGCAGAATGTGAATGAAACTACACCAGTATACATACTGGTGAGGGAATGAGCTGCAGGTGAGGGAAAACCAGGTGAATGAAATTAGATGATTGTACCACAGGAGGGAGTGACAGGGTTGGAAATGACATGAGAGTCAGTGATGGCATGAAAACACAACAGATGAAGAAATAAACAGGGGTCGTGACAAAATATGTCCTTTAAATATTGGTTTGTTGTTACCTTTCATCATTGTTTCATTGTTTTTCCTTCTTTCTATGGGAAAAACATTAAAAAGGGATTTTAGGAAAGTATTGACAATCTGAAATCTGAAGACAGAAATTGTTTACACAATGTATTTTTAAAAAGTGCTGCTTCAGATGCGAGTCAAAAACTTGTGAAAACATTACCAATATTGGAAACATTCTTTCACAACTGACCAGTGGTCAAATAAAATCAGTAGATGTCAACATCCTGTCTGCTTCTTCCCATGATCAAATACATAATTCCCACAGATGTGCACTGCCCACACAACCCTGCTCAATATTCACTTTGTATGTATATGTGTCCTGCTCCCTAGGTTTTACATATCCACTACAATAGCTCTTACTCATGGTTAGATTAAACATTTCATGAAATACAGTTCAATAATTCTCAGGCTCAATTTAAAAAAAAAAAGATTTATTTTCAATACATCTGGAGCTTTGCACTCATTAAATCTAGTTTTGCCTTCTGTCATTTTTTTCCTGCTGTCATGTCCAGTCTGATTCCAGAGAAGCCGATGAGAGAGTGGAAGGAATTGCTGTTCAGTGGTCTGCCTCTCTATGAGCCGATAAAGTGCCAGCAGCCAGAGTTTGAGTTCTCTACCCCACTAGACCCTGTAGAGCTTAAGAAGCAGGAGATACTCAAAAACCAGGACTATGATGAATACACTGTGAGTCTGAAATCATGTTTGTATGTTTTTTTGCCCGCACACTTGCGTGTAGCTTGTCTGTGTAGACTGAATAACATGCTGATTTTACTACCAGTAGATTAAACGTGAGTTAGGGAAAGCCAACCAAGCTATATTTTTGCAGTGAAGTCCTGAACTGTCTGATTGCTGAAAATCCTCTTTGTCTTCACCATATGTCATGTTTGTCAGAACATGGTAGGTGAGTGGGCATGGCCAGAGGAAGCAGGGGAGACCAAACCATCCCCGGGCAACAACAACATTCTTGGACATGTTGTCCTGCGACTGAGGAACATCGTTCATCAGCCCATCGTGGAACCCTCCTTGCCTTCGTTTCCTCATTTTACCCTCAAGGCCTGTGTCCTGGGCAAGTTTTGCTCTGGCAAGACCACCTGCCTGGCCAAGCTTGCTGAAGGTACACAACATGCAATCTGAACACAGATGCAAGCATACACACACAAACACAATTTCACACCACTGAATTATGTATTTACTGAAACAATATAGTAAAAATGTGGTTGCTGAGTATGTGTGTTGTTTCCTGCTTTAGCCCACGGCATCTTTGTCTTATCAGCTGACACACTGATTGAAGAGGCACTGAATGCTTACCGTAATGGAGAGGAGGTCAGTCAGATACAGCACAACAGTATTGTAACTTTACTAGTGTCCCCTTTTATTTACTTGTCACATTATTTTGATTTTTCAGGATCATAAAATCTCACTAGACCCTCCTGCCAGTGTCAAAGATGTATAAACCTGTAAATGCTTTACAAGGCCCTCAATGAACTTAAACACCTTTTAAAACACCCCTTTTTTGGACAAAATGTACAGGTCGCAGAGCAGCAGGGAGAGAAAGACAATGAGCAACTGCTCACATCCTCCACATCACTGAAGCCTGGTGGGTTACTGAAAGCCAGCATGATTCTATTCTATGCTCTTTTATACTATACATGTGCTTTTTGCTTGTGATAAAATATACACTGCATATTAAGTATTTCACACAGTTGCTTGTTCGATGTGATAAATGTTACTCGTAATTTAATTGTTTTTCAGATCCTGACACTCAAGAGGAAAGTCGAGACAGCAACGTAAGAGTAAGTGCTGTTTGTGATCTTCTGACTCTATTTTGTATTTGTAGGCTATTCAATTTATATCACTACCCAACCTGATTAAAATGTGCTTCCCTTGCTGATAAAATAATGACTTTTGGGAAAATTTAATCATTTGAAATACTGAGTAATAAACATGATTTCTTTTTCCAGAAATGAGGTGTACCTATTTACAATGAAATACTCAACTCTTTTCCTGCTTACATGTGTTCCTTGTCCAGCTGTCTACCCGGGCCACGCAGGGGGCAGCTGCAGAAAAAGAGCTTAGGAATGGCCACGTCATCCCTAATGAGCTGTTAGTGGACATCATAGTAGAGGCTATCAGGTAAGCACATAACCTGTATTGCCATAAGATACTTAGTCAATTGTATTTCAGAGAAATCTCAATGATACACAATCTCACTTTTATGTACAGTGTGAACAAAATAAACAAACAACAACCCCACACTCTATACAGTGAAGTATTTGTTGTGTGCTTACCAGGCAGGTTCCAGCTCAGTCAGGTTGGATCTTGGATGGTTTTCCATTGGACATCACCCAGGCCTGCCTGCTGGAGAAAGCCCTTGGTGGCTCTGTAGATGAAGGGAATGGCATTGTAAGCAGCAGGACAAACCTTGCTGCTGATCCTAATCCACCCAAACCTCCACCACCCGCACCTCCTGTACTGGACCTGGCTCTGCTGCTGGATGTCCCTGATGAATGTGTGATCAGATGTCCATCCAGTCAGATGGGTATGTTACACTGGTGGGAAATAATGCCATGTATCTGTCTGCACCCAAACATGATCTGTTAGATAGTGTGTGTGTGTATGTATACAAATAACCAGTCAAATGTAAAGTGTATGCTTGTGTGTTTATGTGATTCTCTTGCCCCCAAACCTGGTGCAGATACAGATAATGCTGCTGCTACAACCTCCCATCCCACAGACAAGAACTTGTATCTGGCACAGATTCTGCACAGGTAAAAAAGAAAAGAAAAGAAGAATCAAATGAGAAGCTAAACTGAAATTAATACATAACTGCTGCTGCTGCTGCTGCTGCTGCTGCTGCATGACTGTGTCTAATATCTAACATCCCCCTCTCAAGAATCACAGCTTTTCAAGACACCTGGCCAAAACTGGAGAAATGGTTTGGTGGAAAGCAAAACATTTTGGTCCGTGTTGATGCAGATGTAGATGAGGAGGAGCTTTACAAAAGGGTGGAGTCTGTCCTGCAGCAAGTTATGATGCAAACACAGGAAGGTAACTGGTTGTCATTTTAGTATTATGTGAATGTTAGTAGACTCAAATTCTTGGTGTTTTCACCGTCTTGCACAGAATCAATTCAGATTAGATAAAATATATATATTTTATTTTTTTCCTCCTTCCGATATTATTCCCTCATCAGCTCTCGCCACTCCTCCCGTTGAAGACGTAGTGTTGGACAGTGGGAAAGCTCCAGAGTCCTCCTTTTCAGCTACACCTCCACCTGTAGAGCAACCTCCGGCCCTCACAGACGAGGCCTCTGGCCCCACAGAGTCCTGTTCCAGCCGTAACGAGGAAAAAGCCCAAAGTGTGAAGTCACTTTCCAAATCCAACACACACTCCTCCAGAGGTGATGTGATCAGATTCATTGTTATTGCAAAGTCACTTCTGGTCACAAAAGAAAAGAAATTCTGCTTCAAAGAGAAGATTTATAAATTATATCTGCTGATCATAAACATCTGTTTGATCTGTTTTAGACATGTTTTCTAACTGATAAAGACTTAGTGGATTGTACATGTGTGTTTTTTTTACATACAGAATATTGACACACTTTATGTTTCAAGTATTTGGATACAAATTTCATCTAGGCCTTTAAGTCTGTTTGAATTTAAAAAGCAGAACCCAAAGAACAGGGTCATACATTTATGGTTACAGCAATTTAAATATCATTATATAATATGATACTATAATTAATCATTAATTAACATTCAATAAATATGAATCATTTTACTTTATTATAATGATCATTTATGTTCTCTTCTTCTGGCTAATCAATAGGGCACTCTAGGAAGGCGTCAGTGTCCTCAGTGACCAATGAGGACTCTCAGGGAGTCCGCAAGAACCCACCTGAGTCTGCCTCTCCCTGCCCGGGTTCATCCAGCTGGGTCTATGTGGACAAACCCCTTCCTCCAGTAGGATACAACTCTTCTATTTTGCTTATCAGTGTTGGAAGAGCACTCCTAATCTCTGTCTTCCCTGAAAAATCTGTTTTTTGCCAGTGACATAATGACATGACATTCAGATGCACTTCCTGGGGGTTACCACAAGGTGGCCCCCTAACATGATTAACCTGTGGACCTGTGGCTTCCTGCCTGTGTTGCTTCTCAGAGTCTGTTTCAATTATGTGAAAATACATGCTATGTGACATCTTTGTGAAATCTGTTGCATTACGCTACTGTATGGCTTGTTTTGTTTTATCATCCTCCATCCTCCCATGCCCCCCCCCGCTTTGTTCATCTCTTCCCCTCCCCATCTCTATCTCTAGGAGATCCCAGAGTACCTGTGCCCTCATTGGGACACAGTGTGTGATTCTTATGTGAACAACGTAAAGACAGTGATGCAGCAGCTGCGCTCACAACGCACTATTGTCAACCGTCACCTATTCAACATCAGGTATTCTGCCAGGCCTTTGAAGGAGTCTGAACATGGTTTATCTGATGTGTTACAGTTAAGCAAATAACTAAGCATTTGCTTAGTTAGACACTTTCTGTGCCTGTCTTTTCTCAATTTTTTTTATTCGATCTCTGTAGCTGAAGATAAATGTCAGACATGTCAGTACATGCATTCTTACATCTTTATGTCTGATAACATGAAAAGCTAGCAACACATTTATGTTCTGTAAATCTAACAGTGTAGGTGGCCATACACCTTTGCAGAGCCACTAATATATTGTTAGCTACAATCAGATTTAATACTAGGTTTTGTCATGTAAGTTTATAGCTGCGGATGCAGTATGAAATTTGGATACAATTGGATGTGACCCAAATGTTCATACCATTACGTCCTTTTTAGAAGACATTTATGGTAATAGAAAATTATAACAAATCTCTTATATATTAAATATTGCATTTATTATCTCTACGTAAGTATTACCTGCTTCCCTGTATCTATAGAGAGGAGTACAAGCATTACCTGGGGCGCCCAGACTTGAAGCAGGAGTTAGTGTCTCACTGGCAGAAGGACTTCAACAGCATACCTGATGATATGAGAGAAGACGAGGACACCAAAGCAGAGCTACATCTGAGGCTAGATGTGAGAACAATTTGTAATATAATACAATGCCAATATTTTTTAAACTGATCATGAAAATAGTGTAAAAGCCCACTTAAAAAATGGAAAATATAATGGAGATGTTCTGTTATGTGTACAGGAACTGCGTGAACGTTTGTGGGACATTAGTGACAAGCGTAAGGACGAGGACGAGCGAGAGAGAGCTGCTCTCATGGGAGACGGCTGGTTGGAGGAACACACTGCCATCCTCGTCAACCACCACTCTGTTCTCATGCAGGTCACTTTCCTGTTTCTGTGTTTGACTGAACAAACATTTATTATATTAGCCATTTCAATTCTGTCATTTATAAGTTCATGTTATAGACTATTTTCTTTGTTCTGTGTGTTTTGTACTTGTTAGGGATGTTAATGATTAATCGGCGTTCATATGTTAACCAATTAAAAATATATTAACCGATTAAGCGATAATGCAGAAGATGAGGGAGGTGTGGTGTAGATTTGGTGTAGTATGCAGTTGTGCCAAGAGGTGGATAATATAATATAGTCTATTATTACTATTATTTCGTTATTTAGTTTATCATTGAAGTTGGTGGTTACTTGTGCTTTTAGTTCCTAATGTAGCTGATTTTGCGTCGAACATCATGTCAGTGGTTAAAACAGTTTTCTAATGGAAAAACATCAATATTTATTATTTATTAATGATTAATCGATAACAGACTGTTAATGCGGTCGACTATCGATTAAAGAAATTGTTTAAAATGTGCGTCCCTCGTGCACAGCTCATATTTGATAAATCAGACAGAAATCTCAGTGTGGACCATCTGATATAATGGTGTTTCCATCTTGATGAGAATAGATTTTTTTTCTTTCTAAAATCTTCTTTCATGTAGTCAAATTGTGCAGAACGGCACATTTTATTATCAGCTATTGGCAGCTGCACTCTCCTCATAACAGCGTGTGTGTAACCCCGGAGAAAAGCCTCACGTGTCCAGAGACATTCATCATATCTGGACACAGACGAGGAATGATAAAATATGGATCTAATATGGACGGATATGTTCTCCATTATCTTCCGATAGAAGCTTGGCAGCGCGCGGTGCTGCGGAGCTACTGTACACGTGTGTTCTACAAAAACACGCTGATTACTGAGGGACTGAAGGACGGCCAGCGCTTTGTGTCAGGAGCTCCTCTAAGTCGGACCACATGTGTAAATAAATCATGCACTGTAGCACCGTGCATTAAACGTCATGCCATGCAAAGCCGTCTGTGATAATGCATATTTCCATATGGAGGTGTCTTCTCTATAAAATATTGACCTGGAGCAATCAAGAAATTGATTTTATGACTTCCAAAAGATGAATTATTTTAGCGTGAAACAAAGGAGAAGCAGATTCAGGGCGTGTAGCAGGCAGACAGATTTATTTCAGCCGTGGAGGTGTATTTATTCTCTTCATATCCTGTGCTCATTTTAAATTTCCTTTATTTGATTTTGTTTAGTCTTGGCTTTGGTTTGAGATCTTTCCCAGGGTCCTGGCTGTCAGTCTTAGAATAAACACACGCAGATTAGCAGCGTGTTTCAAAGAAGCTGCAGGAAAGATTAAAATTACCTTCATTCATTTCAAATATGAATAATAATAATAATGATGATGTATGCAGTTACAGATCTTCTGTGATCTCTAATTGCATTTTCTTTTTACCAAATAATTTTTTCTTTTCTTTTCTTTTTTTTATTATAACATGGGATACATACACACACACCTAAATATACACGTAAAATGACATAATAACAATTACACCTGATTTAAAAAGGAAGATAACAAAACAACATGATAATAATTAAATAATTAGAAATAATAGGCAGTTGTATCAAAGAGTACTGTACAGGACAAAGGTGTATACCCATACATCTTATATCAGGGTTGGAAATTAGCACCACTTTAAATAGTTTTTATTAAAAGTATTTCAAAAGTTGTTGTTTTCATACCATACACCATTTTCTCGTAATTACTTTCATACTTCTTTTTACAAATACATATGCATGAACAAGAAAGAAGAAAGAAAAAGACACTAAGATAAAATTAAACATTCAAACAACAACCAAAAATAGAATAAACAAACAAATAATACAAAAGGAAAAGAAAAGGGAAAAGAACAACAAAAGGAACAAAAAGAAAAGTGAGATGTTGGCCACAGACTGGAGCAAAAACAACATCATCAAACACAAAACAAGCATCACATTTCTAAAGAATGATCATTTGAATTAAAGTTGTTATTCAGAATCAACAGTAAACAAAACATTCCAGCATGTTAACCCACCGTCCTCTAACAGCCCAAAATATCAACCAAGCATAAATATAAACATTATCCAAACATAAACATCAACCTCCCACAAATAACGCCCCAAGAGATATCCCACAATAGAAAACAAAACAAGAAATATACAAACACACAAACACGTCCCCTCCGCACAGCTGATCCAGTTCATGATTATTGTATTATTTAATTCAGTTCAACAATGCTTTTTCTTTTATTTTGAAAATATTTAATTCAATGCTTAGTGAAAATGAATGCTTTGCTGGGGACCCCACTTTGAGAACCACTGATTTAGATGACAAAGGCAGGGGAATTCATTAATTCACTGTTTACACCCTCAAAAACAAAATAAAAAATCTGAGAAATCTGTTTATCCCAATACAACTGAAATACTTGCAGCTTTTAAGGTCAGTTTCTCCATTATATAAATATCTTTCATAATTTTGATAAAGTCTTATAGTAGCCAATGGACATTTAAAGCTAAACTTAGAAAAGCTGAAGTACCTTTGACAACAAGTCCTGGAAAAATTAGAGATCCAAGACCGTTTGTCAGGTAATGGAACTTGCTCAGGTGTCGTCATGTGACCTGCGTACCAAACTTTGGTATCTTCTTAACATGTCGAATCCTGACCCCCGTCTCTGTTCAAAGACGGACTCTGCTGGCCTCAGATGTGAATGTCCTCCCTGATCTTTCTGTTGCCTTCCACTGTTCAGCGACTTTGACAAGTTCTCAGTTACTGCTGATCGGTTTTGGTCTCATGTTCACAGAGAGCTGATATTGTCAGTTGCCGGTGTACGTTTGTTTGGCCCTCCATGTTGTCATCGGTTTCCAGGCCCTTATCCAGGATCCAGGGGTACTTGGGGTACTCTGTACTCCAATTCAAAGCTCAAAGGCTACATCCACATTACTACGTTTCATTTAAAAACGCATAATTTTTGCTACATTTACACCTCGCTTACACACTACTCCAGCGTTTCTGAGCCCCTAAAACAGTAGTCTGGCGATACCAGACAATCGGAGATCTCTGCCTACTTATCGTCTGGGCCCTTACATTTAAGGCAAGGACACGCAAATGGTCCATCCTGTAATGTCCTCCAAAGCAGATGTATAGTCCAGCCGGTCGGATGAATCATGTCCTAATAAAAGATTATGTTCGTTTCTAAGCGAGGACTATGTTTCGCCACAAACATGTCAAACAACAACAAACTTTGAAGGAGTTTTCTTCGGTGACTGAAGGCATCCTGGAGCCATCTTGTAATACACGTGTTGCTGGAACGACAGTGTTTACAAGCACACAACTTCTGCACATAACCATCCCTAATATGAAGGACCGCCCTAAAGACTGTGGATTGGTTCTACAATGCAGGGTTTGCATTTTAGTGTGTATGGGCAGAAACTGAAACCTTTGGAAACGATGACGCAGACACCCATGTCAGTCAGTTTTATCAGTTAGCTAGATCTACATACCTTTTGTGATTTCATCCTTCTTGTTTGGGTACTCCTTTCCCGTTGCCATGGCTTCCTCCAGCGATAAATAATACTCCCGGTACCACTCTAATATGTCAAAGCATTCTCTGTGCAACGACTCCCAATCTATGATTTCTGCCACCTTTGCCGTCCACATCGTCATTGGTCCAAGAAAAGAAATCTCTGGGCTTCTTTTCGCTGCTTCCTGTCTGCAGCGGTACGCACATTCCCAGTGTACGTGACTGGTCATGCAAGATTTTTCAGTCGTTTTAATATTGACAGAGATTATATCTGAAATGGTGCTAAAACACTTGTGTGGAAAGAGATCTTTTTAGTTTTAAAAGGCCGTTTTAAAATGAAATTGTAGTAATGTGGAAGTCAGCAGACGGCCAGAGGAATATCAAGAATTCCAGTCACATTATTATGATTCCGCCCCCATTTTCCACTACATGACCGAAGTTCCGTTCTTATAGATTATTTTGGTCTCATATTCACTGATGTTGTCTGCAATTGGTGCTCTTCCACGTCCCCAGGGTCCGTGTTGGGGTAAGGGTCTGGCAGCCAGGTACAACATGGACCAGGAAAATCATCGGCCAGTGAAACAAGCTGCACCAAGCTCATGTCTTTGCTAGCTGATGCTGCGACCAGTTCCGGTCTCACGTTCATATGTCTGCCTCTGGTGCCCTTCTTACCCAGGGTACTTGCTAAGACCCTGTCAGGGTCCTTGATCACGTCCTGACACCTGAGCAAGCCCAGTTCCCTGAAGTCCACTGGATATGGTAAAGAGTGAACCCTGAGTTTGATCCCAGATACGTGTTCCAAAGGTCAAGAATGAATCCCAGTCCTCAAGCATTACAGTATAACTGCTTGCCTTGCTCCCTGGCTAACCCCCCTTTGTGCCCCCCCCCCCTGCTGCAGTTAATCTGTGCTGCTGTGTGAGATTGTTGTTGTGTTGGCATGGCCAGTGTGGAGAGGTATGCTCCATCATGGCAGGTTGTAACTCAAGGTCTCCCAGCAGGGCGAGCCTGGAGCGCAAGGACCCCCGGGACCTCCAGGACCCCCCGGACTCCCAGGGACCCCAGGCCTGACTGGAGCCAGTGGCCCGATGGTGAGTCTGACTTCAACCAGAAATTAAAATTCTACCTTTACAACTATTAAATAGCCACCTTGCAAATCATTTCAGTTGTTGGGCAGAGACTCAAAAACAGCATAAAACTGACTTTTTACTCCATCAACTCTGTGTGTCCGTCTCTCAATACCACGACTTCATTACTGCTCTGAGCCCACTGGTTGCTACTGAAGACTTTGGAATAAATACATGCATTTCATTCATTGTTACAGCAGATCATTTGGTTTTTAATTTGGCAGGAACTACTCTTTCGTAGGCCTGTTTTATACTCACATTTTTACCAAGAAGTGGTCATTTTTACCCAGGGATTACTTTTTCAGGAACGTTAAAGTTCCTTCAGCCCGTTATTGTCTGCATTTTCACAGCTGTCTTAAGTTGCCGGTTCCAGTGCTATTTGAGGTACAGATTATGATTTTTATTTACAATAAATGTATCAAAAGTACGCCAAAATGACTACAGCATGATGGAGATTAGTAAAAACTATGAATTCATGCTTTACCACGTCAAACAAACAACTTTTAAAATGTTTGTTTTCTGAATGGCTACTACAGCGGTATGAACCCAAAATATACAGATGTTTGCTGTGATATAATTACAATAAATGGATCAAAAGTAAGCTGAAATAACTATATCATGATGAAGATTCATCAAAAGTCTGAATTCATGCTTAACTTTTTTTATATACAATTATGGACGCCCCTCATCCGATACTATACTCCTATGCTCTTTTTTTGGTTTTGCAGAGTCTGTTTTGTAGCGTGGCGTGCACCCATGTGGTGCACCTGCGGCACTGCCGATCCACTAAGCAATGACACAACACTAGCAGCAGCTGCATGGTCGTGTCTAGGTGGTAACCCGAGATTTGTGAAAGTTTGTGTGGTTAAGGTTAGTATAGGTCATCGGAAACAAGTCTCGGGAGAGTACTCGCAAGTTTTAGCAAATGTAGGGTTCGCCGCATCCAGAGGGGAAGAAAAAGATCGACATGTGGGAGGGGGGGCGTCCTTAACAGATTTCACCTATAGGGCTCCAAAACTGCTAGGGCCAGCCCTGATATCCACCAAAGATATAGATGCAAATTCAAATGGCATCATGAAAAGACAGTTTTGTAGACTCTGAGTAAAGACGTTCTGCTGTTTTCACGCAGGGTAAACCTGGTGAACCAGGGAAACCAGGGAAAGACCCGAGGGTAAGCTTTGGTTCAGCGACTCCTCCACCTTTATTTTTCCAGAACCGTCTCATTAGTGAACATTTGTTGGTGTGACATTAACCTTCTTGTGATTTCTTCTTTGTTTCTGCAGCTTTTACCAGGACTGAAGGTAAACATATTTCTCTTCTTGTCCAAACAGCAAAATTACAATTCTAAAAAAAATACTTGATTAGCATCACTGTGGCCTCTCATGATGACTGTAGAGATATTATACACAAACACGCTCGGGCCCAAATAAAACAAGCGGCATGAAACAGGGATCAAGTCGAGATGTTTCCACTGGTCTGATACTCAGACCGACCCCACCTACACTACAGAAACTCGACACATCTCTGTGTTTCCTTTGGATTTCCACATGATGCATTAATCGTCACGGATTATTTAAAAGGGGGAATGTAGATTGTGAGGTCAGAGAAAGGGTCCTGTAAATGTCTCTCATATGGAAAACAATCTCACAGCAGGAGTTTGCAGCACCATCAGAGAAGCATCTGGGTGGAAAACAGGATTTTGAAGCCCTCAAATGAAGCCTCAGCCACCTGCTTTATTAATTCTTTTTTTTTTTACGCTGGCTGGATCTGTGCTTTGCAGTGACCTGGCCTGACTTTTCCACTAGGTGGGGCTACGCCTCTATAGACCTATATCATATATCAAATTGAATAAATGTGTATTTTGGCCGTTTTTGTATTTTTAAACTTATTTGAAAGTATTTCACAGAAACCACAGAGAGTGAATCTTGTGTTTTGGATAGGGCCGATCCCGATGTTTAAAATAACAATCTGACCAATAGCCAATGCAGATACAGATGTTTTTATGTTGTTATTTATTTTGTTTTTGTTGTTTTTGCCAGGGAAACAAAGACATTTTCATTCATGTTTAACTGTTTTAAAGTCATTCAACATTTCATTACACTATCTTTGAATGAGCACAAGTTCAATCATTCAAATAACTTTTAATATAACCCTCTTTCACCTGAATTTATTTTTTTATTTTTTTAAGAAAATAACTGCTTCAAAAGTGTTTTTAACCTTTTAACACAACATTTAGTCAGCTCAAAATTGATGCAACACAACAGATAAATATTGGCCACTGCCATCGGTGAACGTCGTCTTATTTGCCGATTGCAGTCAACAAGAAGAATATCGGTCGATACCGATGTTTGGCCGATATATCGGTGCTTCCCTAGTTTTTGGATGTTATTATCATAATGTCTGTCTTTTTATTCCGGTGCAGTCTGCGGTCGTTCTGTACATCCATGTCTGTGACACGGGGGTCCTTGGTGGACCTCGGGTAGACAATGACCTCACATTTTTAGTTTCATAGGTATATGTAGGATAATGCTGAAGACCAGAGGTCTCGAGCCATTTTCAGCTGCAACGTAATGTCAAAAATATAACAGCCTACAATCCGGCCCGCAAAACAATTTTTTCTAGTCGTTTCTTACTGATTTAAGTTACTCCATTCATATACAAATTAAATAAAAACACTCAACACATGTGTTAGTTCAATTCAAGGTTTCATTAAGTTATTTAAGATAAAATCAAATATTTGCACTAACCGTTAAAAACTAATGCACATAAAAATGTAAGCAAAACCTACTTTTTTTTAAAAATATGACAAAAATATTCTGAATATTGAAGTGCGTTGAAGTGAGACATTCCTGTAATCTTACCTCGTGCTTCTAAAACTGAATTATTAGCCAGAAAATAATATGAATATTTAACAAATAAGAAAAACGTCCACACTGACAAACCAGGCCAACATTTTGTCAACCAACCTCAGCTCATTTTTACCCGTAAATCTGTACAAACTGTGCAGGAAATCAGCCAATCTGGCAACAATTCTTGGGTGTAAAGTTTTCTGCCCCAGATCCAGTTATTCTCAGCGAGCGGTGTCGACCAATCAGGGACCTCCAGGAGATCACACACACACACACACACACCGCCATCGGGCAGAGAAAGGCTGTAGGCAGTGATTTTTTAAAGTGTAATTGTAAGTGGTACTTTGTATTCACACATTTCTTTTTTTCCTCTGCAGGGTGAGCCAGGTGTCCCGGGACAAAAGGTGAGCTGTCGTCTGTGTTTCACTTTAAAAAAAGAATATTTATTCCAGTATTGCAGTACACAATCTACTGTACACGTTGTCCACTGAGTAACAGATTATCAGCAATAATCATCTGCTGGTGGACTTTCATGTTTCATGTGTTTTCAAGTCCCTGCAGAGATTAAAACAGAGGCAGAAGGAAAGTTGTGTTTTATTTCTTGTTGCTTTGATTTGACTTAAAAAACATCCTGTTTTATTGTTTTCAGAAGTAAAAGAGTTGAAGTATCTGTGAGCAGTAAACTGGTATTTGAGAAGAACGTAGACATACGACAGAGAGAACGATAGAAGGACTTTTAGCTTTCAACAAATCATGTGTCCCTTTGCTTGTGTTGTCCACAGTCGTCTTTCTGTGAATGAGTGTTAATATTTGTCTTTGTGTCCGTCCACAGGGGGATCGAGGTGATGTCGGGCCTCTCGGTCCTGAAGGCTCAAAGGTATTTCACTGTCTACCTGTTTTTATAACTTTGTCTTTGCATTAGCACTTGACTGGTCTAAGACTGAGGACTGTGGGTTTTGTCCCCCATCTCATCCCAGCAAGCACCATTTCTATTAAATGGTTAAAAAAAATTAAATTAAATGAAGCTTTGGGAGTGGTTAAGAAGCGATATCATAAAAATACTGAGGCGCTGACCTCACAAAATGATGCCGGGAGCATCTGCTGCCACGTTTATGGTTTTTGGCATTTATTTAATGGAAAGTGTTTGTTGGGTTATTGTAGGATAGTCTCCTTAGTATTAGAATAAACAGAGGACACACACACACACACACACAGACAGACACAGACAGACACACACACACACACACACACACACACACACACACACAGCTTAAAGGATCTAACCTTGGCTTTGAAGCTGTGAGAGACGCCCGCTCCACGTGCTTGTCCTTCTGCACCTCTCCATGGCTTAACAGACTTCCTGTCGACTAGAGGACACACACACACATGCACATGCACACGCACATGCACACACACACACACACACACACAGTGTGTACACAGCAACTGTTCTACTCTAATCCAAGCCATTATATATGACATTTCTAGAGACCAGAGTTTTGGGGCATTATAGATGACAATTGATGACAACTATTCACAGAGTTTTAACCCTTAGAGACCCGCAGAGTCTGGAGCACGCTGCACTTTAAAGATAGACTAAATATAATGGGATCATATGAAACTGGACGATCTAAGGAATGCATGTCATGCTAGAGCTTTCAAGGCCATTTTCAAAGGGGTCCCTTGACCTCTGACCTCCAGGTATCTGAATGGATATGGGCTCTATGGGTACCCACAAGTCTCTTCTTTACAGTCATACTCACTTTATGATAATCTCATGAAGTTTGCAGCAAAAAAAAACAACACAAAGATGTTATTTTCACCTATTCTGAAATGGTGTATTTGAATATTTCTGCATGCTGGGGTCCATAAACAGTCTTGAATTACATAAATTGGGTATCACTGGAA
>JAOVVB010070053.1:0-45028 GCA_028570985.1 Heterobranchus longifilis | reverse complement strand
AATGTTCAGAAGCGCATATATAAATATACATACACATATACACACATACATATCAAATCCAATAGTATATCATAAAAACTGCATTAAATATCGGTATCCAAAACATATGAGGGGCTGTGAGACAATATCGATAACATTACAGGAAACATGTAAAATCGATATCCTCATTAAGACCAGGATACTTTAAAGCATCCAGTCGATGGATCCAGAACGCTTCTCTTTGGTTGAGTTTCTGTATCGTGTCTCCGCCTCTGAGCATCGTTAGCATCGTGATATTCACTCAAATGTCTAGTCATGGTGTAAACGCAGTTCTTAGTTCTTAGATCCCTCATGCGTCTTTTAGTGCGTCCTGTGTAAAAGAAGCCTCCCTCACATGGACAAGACAGACGGTAAATGACAAAAGCGGTGTTACAATTAATGAAATCACTTTGTTTATAAGCTTTGTTTGTGTGAAAGTCTGCAAAACATTTGGTTTGCAGAACATTCACACAGTGAGGACGATGCATACATTTAGAAGAGTTTGGTCAGCCAGGTACCTTTTTTATCTGCTGGCTGATGAATCCATTCGTTTGTCCTTCAATCTGGGGGCACGTCGAAAAGAAACAGTGGGGGGTTCAGGAAAAACTCTGCTCAATAACAGCACAGTTATTTTTAACAATACGTTTGATTTGTTCTGCCTGTGTAATGTAAGTTGTGGGCGAGACTGATGTGCAGGCTTCGGTCTGGTGTTTTTTTTTTTGTAGAAGAGTATCACATTGAAGTGACCGCGCTCTGTCCAAAGCACGCTTAATGACGACAGGTTTATATGCTCTGTCTGAAAATCTATTGCACGTAGCCTCAGCCTGGAAAACAAAAAGCACCCGGCGCTTGTTTGACCGACGTTTGAGTATTCAGAGCTGCCAAATGTTCCCGCTCAGAAACAGCATGGCATAATGTAGTCCGCGAAATGCCCTCTTGATGTGAATTTGTTTGTGTGATGTTGCCATAGATACCAGAGCTGAAGGACGACATCCGCCCTCCCGATTACTGCTGCCTCGGCCAAGGAGACGACGACGACATCACTGTAAACGCCTGGTTTGGACCCGGAGGTACGGTGTCTCCTCTTCACCAGGACCCCCAGCAGAACTTCCTGGCTCAGGTGACGATATCGAGGCTATTTTATGAATCCAGTTAGTGTCAGAGATCTGTCACGTGATGGCAGTTTGTTTACCACATGGGATTTCTCCCTCCATATACACGTCAGGTGGTGGGAAGCAAATACATTCGCCTATATTCCCCGGAGGACACAGACAAGCTGTACCCTCATCAATCACAGCTCCTTCACAATACCAGTCAGGTGGGATTGACAGTCCATAGAGATAGTACATGTTGAGCCTGCAAATGTATGCAGCATTTCCAATTTCTGACTCCTTCCATGCAGGTGGAGGTGGAGAATCCAGACACGGAGCGTTTCCCGGAGTTTGCCAAGGCTCCGTATCTGGAGTGCGTGTTAGAGCCCGGAGACGTGCTGTTCATCCCCGTCCGACACTGGCACTACGTCCGGTCCTTAGAGCTCAGCTTCTCTGTCAGCTTCTGGTGGTCATGACTGCAGATAATATTAAGTCAAAAAGGAAAAAAACAAAAGAAAGCACAACAGAGTGGAGGGGCCGGAAAGGAAAACATACCGTTCAGAAAGTGAGTAGCCGCACACTCTTTTCTCCTTACATGGGGTAAGGGTATATGTAGGGTTTACATGTTTTTTTCTGAGGGCCCTTTGATGTATTTCTGGTCTTTTTCTTTGTGTTTCTTGTTGATGACAATGATCTGAAGCCTAACTGTCTGCACCTGGTAAAATGAAAAATATATAAGAAAAATATATGAAAAAATGAAAAAATATAAAGTAGATATGTATACATACACATACATACACATATGTATGTACGTGTGTGTATATATATATATATATATATATATATACATACATACATAGACATGCACAGAAACAGATCATCTACATAATCTAGAAAGACGAGATAACGACCCAATACCAATTTTTAAACCCTTTGACATTTAAATAAATATGCATTTATTATACTCAATAATGTTCAGAAGCGCATATATAAATATACATACACATATACACACATACATATCAAATCCAATAGTATATCATAAAAGCTGCATTAAATATCGGTATCCAAAACATATGAGGGGCTGTGAGACAATATTGATCTGAAGCCTAACTGTCTGCACCTGGTACCCAGAAGGCCATGCTGTATTTAACCAGCGCACGTCACGTTTACTGTGAAGAAATCATATGCAAACACTAAGCTACTCTTCACTTTTTGCAGATCCATAATAAAAAAGTAAAAATGATCTTGTTTTCTGTGAAGGGAAATCACTTTGGCGTTTTTAACTAATACAGAGCAAATTCTCATAAATCTTACGACAACCGCTGATCACACAAACCTTTTGATCCATGAACAATGAACGCACACTGCTGAAATATTAGTTTAATTGTGCTGCTGATGATTGCAGCATCTATTGTGTTGAAAGCTAACAGCAGGGGAAAAAAACAAAAACAAATGAGCAGTTAAAACTGTTTGTGCTCATTTCATCCTGCATATAATTACGGAGGGTTGTTAATCATCTAATATGATAGGATATGTTTCTCTTCTCAAATTGGCATATTTAATTGTGTTCTCAACCTTATTCCTACATCTATCCTCAGATGTGTGATTTCCATAATTCATGGAAATGAGGCAAGTCTTCAAATTTAATAACCGAGTGAGCTACAGGTACAAAGATGCGGTAATAAACACGACTCTCTGGTTAAACTGACAGTTGGAGGCAATCAAGCAGGTCAGAGAAGAAAATTAATAAATTAAATGAATTAATCCCATGGGCACAGACAGACTTTGAGATTAAAACTGTCTCATTGGTTAAGTACTCTGACAGTACAACTCTTGTCGAGCACCAAAAACACAACACCTGACGACAGAGACGGCAGAGCTTCATTTCACATTTCAGACCTGACAAGCCCCAGTCATGTATCCCGTAGGTCCATTTCAATCAAGCCCTCTAATTAGAACCACGAAGTGTGTGAGGATGTGATGCGTCTGCTGCTTTTCAACCAAATCCACAGTCAGCTGAAAGCGTGTTCTGGGAATTCAAGGCTGCGTGCGGCAGAGGAGAAGGTGAAGAGTTGTGTGGGGGCGTTTCTTTTAGTAAGCAGCCCAAGAAAATGGAATTAAATCTCATTAAATTTTTTTCCTGATTTTGGAGGGAAAAAAAACGAGTGAGAATTTTGAGCAGGAACAAAGAACGTACAGTCAAAAACACGAGGAAGTGGTTAAAACAAACTCAGTTTGCTGCAAAAGTAAAACATATATAATGGATTAAAAATAGTCTGAAAACTGAAATTGGAGTCACTGTTGTCTGTGCTTGTAAATATGTGCTCATACATGCGTTTTTATTATGAATAGTTAATAGATTTGACTGCCTCCGTGATTGTGCTGCAGATAAAATGTGTAAAATCGGGCCTTTACTCGGACCACACCCATCTTCTAACTCTGTCTTCATGTTGATCTCAACTACACATGTAAAGTTTCATGACTGCATCTTGCACGGTCACCAGGCCAGGGGGCGTCGTTAGGAATCCCACCTGCTTTCATGGCAACACTCAGTTAGTGAAGGTCAGGCTTTGACCTCGAGTGGTGAACACAAGTTTATGATACTTACACGTTTTGTCGAGTAAGATCATCTCTCCATATGAACACCACTTTCATGATTTTAGAAGCGTAAATGCAATCAGCAGAAGTAAAAATCTTAATGTTAGGCTATAAAGGAACTACACCAACGGTCGCATGTCGCCGTCACCACTACTAAACTGATGAAGACGTTTAATGTCCTCGACATCCTCTGTAGTCTCATTTAGCCACTTTGAAATGCACCAGCGGGATATTTTCAATTCCACTCAATTCAGTTTTATTTATAGTGTCAAATCATAACAGAAGTTATCTCGGGACACTTTTCATAGAGAGCAGGACCGGAGCAGGCTCAGTGATTTTAAAGACAATGATATTCAAAAGTTCCAACATCACCCAAGAACAAGCGTTAAGACGCGACAGTGACGAGAAAAAACTGCCTTAACAGAAAAAAACTGCAATATCACTATTTACTGATGTATTTTATGTCGTAGAACAAAACGTGAAAATCTCTGAAGCTTGTATTAACCACAGAACTTATTTCAGACGTCTAAACAAAAACATTAAAAAAACCCCACTGACTTCAACACAAGGGAACCAGAAGTGCTAAAATGCTAACTCTTTTCTGGGTTTTAAAACTGCAAACTATGGCCCCTTCCCTACTACCAGTGAACTTACTCGGACCACACCCATCTTTAAACTTGGCCTTCATTTTGATCTCAACTACACACCTGGAAAATTTTGTGAGTGCATCTTGCACGGTTGTGCCGCTGTCATGGTGACAAAATCACACAAATTTAAACACCTGGTACTCAAAACCTCCTCTGTTGTAGTTCCCACTACAGTATGTGTCTCCAGGACCACATTTTGACACACACACACACACACAGACTGAAGCTGCGATCACACAGACGCAAATTCCAAGGTGAAATTCGCAGTCAGAGTTCACCATAGTTGAACTCTGTGATGCAAAGATCTGCTCCTTCGCTCGCTTACAATGGAAGTGAACGGGAGCCGAAGACTCGCCGGCGACTTTCCCCTGGGAACTCGCGTCTGTGTGACCGCGGCATCATAAGACGAAAACAATAGCAGCGTTGCTGTTGCGGTTTGTAATAACTAATAGCTGATTCATTAGACATGCCCGTGTTCAGGTAATAGACTTATCCAAACCTAGTTACTTTCCTTACGAGGTTATCTAAACCAACAATATGAGCCATGACAGCGTTTAATTCTGTGAGTAAATGCTGTGTACTTCACTGAGCCCATCTGTGCTTTGTTGTTGTCAAGAATGTGGCACAATTGACTTAAGATCACACAAAACTGCTTACTCTCATTATAATGTAATCAATACTCAATTACCAGTGAAGTAATGTGGGACCTCTGGGCCTTATAACCCTTTCTCTTCCAACTACACCCTCTCCTGCTGCTCCTCTTTTGATTAATGGCCTCATGGATTTTCAAATAAATCTGGCAAATCAGGATTAAAAGCAGCAGATTTATCTTGTTTTGTGGTGCAATAAACTGGATGTACATTGGCTGCGTTATGGTGAGTAAAACCCCCCCGATCCACACAGACTGATGTAAAATACAGAACAGCTCCGGGTGTTTCCCTTCTGAGCGTTTCAGCTCTTCTGTAACTCAGTTCAGAGTCAAGGAGCATAAAATGTAAGTGTGCGCCTCGATTTGTCTGATTTACAGGTCAAAAGCAACCTAATCAACAAGTGTGACCTCAGCAGTAAATATTCCTCTACACTAATATATATCTATAGATCGAACCTTTTTTGTTTTCAGTGACCTTGACTGTGTTTTACATCTACGCAATCTGTGTTTATTACAAACTGCTACATAATACAGTAAATAGCTGTAACGTTTGCTCGCTGTTTTTCGATTAAATCACTGAAAATGCATAAAACTTTATTCATCAAAGATTCACGAAATTGACAATTGCAAAATTGACCAAAGAAAAGGTTAAGAACAGATTGTCAGGCATTAATTAGTTAACATTTCTCTCTGAAACATTACAGCAACAATATTGCATTATTTTCTCTCATCTATTTTTATCAAACTGTCAATCATTCTGACAAACTATGAACATCTTTAAAAGTAACAGTTTTAGATATGTAAAATATATGACACAATAATATGACACAGCCTTTAATAACAAACCTGAGCTGGAAGCAATGCAAATAAGTACGAGAAACGGCGAGTGGTTATTTTTAAAATCCTACAGTGAGACCAGCGGTGCGGCGGTGCAGGAGAAAAGTAATGTTAATGATTAACGGTATTATTAGAACAGAGTGCAAGGTACAATCCAGGCTGATTGACAACCATGTAATTCTATTTAAACGATTTCTACCGTCGCAACTCGCCTTCAGTTGTTGCACTATTTTGAGTGCGAATGTTCTCCAAATGTATACGACCTACAGTGCATTATGATTAAAAGAGATTTTAAAATAACCCCTCATGAAATAAAAGTTTAGTTCCTCCCACAAAACAATTAATGCTGATACAGAAACGTCTTCTTTCTAATATTCCTGCAGATCTCCAGCGACGTTCTGCATCCGCTCCACCACGAAGAAGCAGAGCGTTCCAGCGAAGGCCAGGATGACCATCAGCAGGAGCTGCCACTTCAACAGGAGGTAACCGCTGTAGAAGAACGCCACTGCTGCAAAAACAGACTGACAAAACAGAATCCACTTTACGTTTTTCAATACATCAAATCTGCGAGGGACAAAATCTGTGGTCGTTTCATAACTGAACTTCAATTGTTTTGTGCAATTATGACCTATAAAAGAATTATCAGCAAATGGCATCTTCTGTTTATTAGAGCCACGTATCAACATGCATGTATTCGTTCTTATATACTAAATCTAAATTAGTTATGTTCATGTTTAAATATTTTAAAATACAACTGAAATCACATTTAGTCCTCCCATGTCGTCAAAAATAATGTTTTTTAAATGCACTGTTAATAGTTTTTTATCATTAAAATGAAAAACATACTGCTCCATCTACTGTATGTAGACGGATTTTAGATCAGTAGTCCATCAAATTAATGCAAAACTAGGGGGCGCCATCATGAAACCCAAAAATATAAAATATAATTTCTCCCTTTTGGTTTGTGTTTTTTTGTTTTTCTCAAAGAACACAGGGCAGGTGATTTACAGAGCACATACAGTATGTATGCAATAACAGACAAAAATATAATTTAATTTCAGTTGGACCACAATTTCAGGTTTATTTCTTGTTAGAGACCAACTTTGCAGCAAAGACAAAGGGGAGATTAAGAGGCATGTGTGTGTGTCTTGTTCTTTTCCTTTTTAATGGGGCTTCAGGTGAATTTATTTCATACTTGACAAGACAACATTTTAACCCAGCTTTGCTCGGCTCTGCTAACAATGTCTGAGAATTGGCAACTCGGGATTACCTGGATGAATTTGAAGATGGCAAAAGCAGGCGTGCTTTGCTCGGCATAAACACAGCCTAATATGCTGTAGAGCTGCGTGTTGAAACAACTGTCCCCGAGTCCGAGCAAGAAGCTGCACAGCAGAGCGATGGATACACTGAGAGAGAAGAGAGCTCTTCTTAAAACAAAACACTGGCTGACAGGCCTGAACACACATAAATAGACATGGATCTTTGGTTGGATTTATATATTTTATGCTAGAAATTAGTAGTTCTTTGGATATTTCTTTTTTACTTGACGTTAATAAATAAGCTTCGTTCCGCTGTCTGAATGTGGTCTCCTAAAAATGACGTTCCCATACAGCAAAACTGCTTTCTCAGTTATGTTTCTCCTGGATTACGTTAGTTTTTGACGTGTTACAAAAACCTTTCTAATCAAAGTCTGCAGAGGTCGGGGTGGATGGATGTGTCGCCTGTGTGAAACCAAAAATCAACCTTGTAATCTAACAAATGTTGTAATTATATTTTTTTTTACGTTTAACCCAAACCACAATCTTTTCCTAAACCTAACCAAGTAGTTTTGTATCAATTCACAACATTAACAAGGTGTTTAAAACTGCAACCGTAATCTGTGAGAAAAAAAAGAACTGAGAATGCAGTTTAGTTGAACATAACTTTGTAGGAGACAGTGTTTCCTGCAGTTGTGTCAGTGTTTCACACCCCAGCCTGCTAGTTCTCGTTATAAAAAGTCTCAAAGTTGTAACAGTAATGAACTTTGATCCGTGTCTCAAACTATGCCGTGTTGGGTCCTTGAATTTGAAGGAATTGAGCCTGGAAAGTCTTTGAAAAGTCCTCGAATTTGATGTTTAAGAAGGCAAATGGTTAAATTGTCAGAGAGATGACCTACCTTGGAGTTAGATATGGGTTATTTTGGGTGGTGGTCTTAAAGACGACAGGGGAATCATCTGGCATGTTGAGGAAGATCAAATACACGGCAACAAAATGGACAACCATCCCCAGAAACACCACGGAGGTCCGGCGGAAACGATTGTTCTTACACAACAATCCAAACAAGCCTCCGCCTGATGACAAAAAAACATATTCAGTGACTCCAGTGACTTTCATCATCTAAACAAGCTCTAATAGAGGAACGCTAACTTACCCACAATCTCTCCGATGCCTACCACAATCCCAGAGATCCCAATCAAGCCTTTAGCTGCTTCTCCGAACTGTGTGGTTGCTCCGATACACGTCCCGTACACTCCGCTGTAGAAAGATAGCTCCAGGCCTGCAGAACAACAAGGGCACGCTGTAGCCGCGAGCCGTCACTGGAGGTTTAAATACCTCTTACATGAATGCATTCTCCATGCGACTTACCGCTGTACGCCATGCAGGGACTCAGGAGCAGTACCGTTTTAGTCTTCAGAAGTTGCAGGATGGTTTCTGAACGGGAGGACACAAAATACACAGATTTGAATTGCTAAATACAGAGTATATAGACGTTAAGGCCCCCATTACCCTCTGACAATTTAAGTTAAATGCAGATAAAAGATGAGGAAACATTCGGTCTCAATAAGCCAAAAACCCACGTCTAAAACACCCGAGAGAATTTCACCCAGGTGGTTAGAGAAATTCAGATTTTAAAAAGAAGAAATCCCACTAGGTTTGTTCTATTCCGTATGCCTCGATGCCCTCTCTTGACATGAATCGGTGTGCATCTTCGATAAACCCGGTACCTTTGAGGCAGGTGTACACAAGTCTACATGCACACAAGATACACGTAAGACAAAGAGCAATCTGATCATCCAAACAACTTGAGGCTGCACTGACGGCGGGTGCAAGAGCAGCACACTTTCCCGTCGACAAACAGAGATAGAATCTGAAACAGGCAGTTTCTATGTACTCTCTTGTAATGCTTGATTTTTATCCACATGAAAAAAAAATCACTTGAAAAACAAAAATGCCTGCTACTTTCAGACTAAGAGCAGTGAAGTGTGGAGAACTAGAGGGTCCTGCTGTAGGCCAAATAACCGAGAGAGAAAAGATAAATAAACATTTCTGTAACGTCTTTATATCAGCTGTGATCTCAGATTATACAAATTTACTCTGTAAGGAAGAAAATGCATTATCACTTCTACTGTCTGTGCACTGGCCATGCTAGCAGCTGAAATACAGTATGTACAGTATTTTTACACAGACATTCATGGTCCCCAGAGGAGGCAACCTACTGACTTGGGTGATCTCCTGACTTTTTGTCTAGCGCCTCCTGCAGGTTAAAGTTTTCACTTATCATGTTCCCCTCAGGATGAAGTGAAATAACTTTTTGTCCATAATCAGGTCGAAATTTCAGTTTGGCCAATCATTAGTTTATGGCAAAAACTGATGACATTCCCATCATCCTCTGCTGTTTGTTTTGTGCTAATTGGCAAATGTTAGTATGCTAACACGCTAAGAGCTGCTAGAAGAGCTGTAAACTCCAAATCCATACTACATACTAATTCTATACACAGTAAGTTCTAGTAATCATCATAGTTTGCAGTTTTAGCAGCGAGTGTACTGTACAAGGAAATCAACATACTTTCCAGTTCATACTAAAAGGAGATGATACAATACAAACACAAACTACTTCAAAAATAGACATCAAAATGCTTTCTTTCTATGATTTTACACTTATTTGTAGTTTCCTGTGATCTTTCTGAAGTTGTTTATCCACAATTTATTCAAAATGTTTCCAGCTGTGAGCAGCACCTCAATGTGTGTTGTGTATTGCATCATGGGAGGGTGTGCACATACAGTCTATGGGTGTGCATCAACATTAAAACACTGATGGGGTTTAATATGCTCACTGTCTGGTTGGAGCATACTTCAATTTGTCACTTTTTGTTTAGAATGAGATGTAGTTTGGATTTGGGACACACCATTAGTCTTGTTAGTAGGCCGCATATAACATACATGCATATGTATGTAAATATAAATAATAGAACTTACTGAATTCTGACTTGGCATCCTGTATGGCAGTATTTACTCTGTGCTTATACCTAAACAACAGAAAATACATTATTTTAACTAAGCTGGCTTTAATCAATAGAAGTAAACTGCACACACACAAACAATCCTTCAAGTGAAGAACAGGTGAAGTGATTTACAAATCAAAGACACTTTAGCTCCATAAAGATCACAAGGACTCCTGAAAATCCCAACAAACGGCAGAAAAAGAGTTTTTCACAGTCGATGATGGCTCCCTATAGGACTCTTTGTTGTGCTGTTGGAAGCATGCACGTGCACACTCAAACTCAGTCAGTACGCAAGGATCAAATACCTGCAACGAGGAGATACTCGAAACACTTTCTAAACACAATCTGCTGCCACAAGACAGAGAAGCAGGCTTACAGAATACATTTTGTCCAGAATTAACACACTAACAAGATTTCTATGACTGACTAATTTCCGTCTCATCATGTTCTTCACAAAGCTGATTTTCTCAGTTTTAAAAATGTCCTATATTTTCATCAGGGCCAAGTACTTTTTCCCATGACTTTCAGTGCTCTTTGATGCCAGCTATATTTTTAAATATGCTTTTCATCTCATGATTTGAGTCGAACTTTGTCCAGATTCAAGCCATAAAAACTGAAATATTGTTGAAGGCTGTGCCTGGAGAATTCACTCTCAAAGAGAAAGTCTCTGTCACAGTTGCCCCCAAATCTGCCTGATTGCACCCTACTTGTATGAAGTCCGATGATTAGGCTTGACTCAAAATTGCAATGATCTGCGGAAAAAATGGTCGGTCATTTTTGTGAAGGACAAGAGTGATTTAAAGCTCCTGTAGAAGTGCAGTGGCAAGTCATCTTGAAAACCCTTGCAGAATTCAAGGGGTTATTTGGGAAAAAAAATGTATGTGGTTTGATTATAGCTTATAACTGGATGAAAGGTACATTTCTTTTGTCATGTCCACTCTAATATATGTGTATATATGTTGCATAAAACTGTTTACTATTTCACTTTTTATTTATCACTCGAGGTTCGTATCCTCTTTGTCCTTTTTTTATGTATTCTGAGTGATTTTGACTACAGTGGAAAAGGTGCAATCATCTAAAGGATATTCATTTACATCACGCGTGTTGAGAGCAGCGACTGCCCTTCATCTTCAGAGAGCATCTCCTCTTCATCATGGCTCTTTCTCAGCAGCAGAAAGCTGAGTGTGCCGAGTACAGAAGCGACCAACAGGGACAGAAAAATGTTTCTCCTGCTGCTGTCTGAGAAAGGAAGATTAAAATAAACCGCTTAATTAAAATACACAAGATATATTAGCAACATTAAGCTAGGAGCATATTCAGAATAACCAATCACTCATATATAATCCTCTTGGTATTTTGCTTTCATCATCATGCTAGAATTTTGTTATTATAGTCACGGCAGTACTTACCCAAGTTTAACCCATACCTGATATCTCTGTTCTTCCATTCCAGTCAAAATAAACGTAAAGATTGCCAAACAGCATGCTGTAAATAAGATACAATGGGTCAATCAAGTGAGTAATTTACAGACATCAAAGAAGTACAAAAAAATGTCAATTGTCCATTTTTCGACATGTCATTAAAACTATTTTTAAACTCTTTGTGTAACTTGACAACAATTCCACCTTAAGGATTTAGTAGCTATTCTGGAGCTTTCCATCATATCATATGATCTTCATCAGTGGACAGAATTTGCTCTGCATCATTGAATTATAGATTTTTTTTTAGAGCACTTTAAAAATGAAGGTTGCATCTGAAATTCCATACTAACATGCTATTTAGTGTAGGCTAAAACAATATGTGAGATTTTAAACCATAGTATGAAATGGAAAGTAAGTGAACTGCATACTATTTCTTGTGAAATATAACAGTATGCAAACACTGTACACATCCGCTGGCATAAATATCCCACAATGCAACGTGGTAGTGACAACGTTTTGTCACCTGCGACCGTTGGACTAACTGCTTATCTTATCCAGTAATTTAAGCGTTATCTGGCAATGCCAGTAGAGCTGAGATTTGCACGTGTTACCATGGTTACGCATCTCCAACCGACAAGGAGGCTCTCAGGAAGTGACATTACAGCTCAGCGCGTCCGAAAAGATTCTACTGTTTATTCTCACGTTGAACGACGGTACACATATTGAGTATGTAGTGCATAGTATGCGATGTCGGGCACATCTGAAGATCATGTGATATGACTGAAAGTCCAGAACAGCTACTATTATAAAATTATAAAACAAAGTTACATTCTGTTCCCTACAAATGATGCAGTCACAACTTGGACCAATCAGGGACCAGATAAATCATTCCTCAAAAGTTTGTCATAATCTGAGTAGGCCTAATAAAGTCTGAGATTTCAAGTTTTAGTTAAACATCACACATTTAATTGTAATGCCCTCCGTGCAATTTGTTGTGTACAACACGTTTTGTGTGCATCAAACCTCTGGTGCAGTACTCTGGAGCTTTCACAGCTTCATATTTTGACCTTTAATTAAAGTGATCCCATTAGGACAATCAGTGTAATAAAAAAATAAATAAAAACACTGGAGTGCTATCTGAAATGTCATCTGAGAAATCATGTTTGGCAGACAGAAAAAGCAAAGAAGAAGGACTAGACTGCATCAAACACTGACTTTCTGAACACAATAATCTGCATTTCTGCCTTTGAGGATGCTTCTTTCATTTTTTTTTTTATACGCTGTTTATTTGCCTTTCATGGTGAACCAGGCAGTCCTATTAAATGCTGTGATCTATTTCTGTCTTTAATTATATTTCACCTAAACTAAAAAATGTAGATGAGCAATTAGTCTGTCCCAAAGCCTCAGCGAGTCAGCGAGGGATAACAGGGGTTATTCATAAAAGATAACAGTAACAGCATTCTGTATGTGGGTGTCTGCACATTCATAAGTTTGCTGTGGCAGGGATCGCCACTGCAGAGTCAGATTAGCATTGCCCTATTGTGAGCTTTGGAGCAGGTGACAGCCAATGTAATTATTATAGTAATTCAATTTGCATATTTTAACAAATACAAATTAGTTGTGCAAGCCAGTGTGCAACAGCAGTGGGCTGAATACAAGAGATGACAAGGCCAAAAGTCTCACCTGCACAACTCTGTTCAAAGAGGGAGGGGGGAGTTTTTTTTAATACTTTGCAGAGAAACTAATGACTCACTGACATATTATTTGTAACATGATTTATTAAATATATTTTAAAATAAAGCGTACAGTAATATCCTGTCAGGCTAAAAATACAGACCTGACAGTATTTTGGCTGCTGCGGTGTAACTATATCTTTGATCAGCTGAAATGATTGCATCAAACAAAAACAGGAAAAAAAGAACACGCTGATGAATTGTGTTTTATGCACTGAATGTAATGAAGGGAAGAAATAATATAGTGCAGGCTTCTTTAAAGGTCCTATATTATGCTCATTTTCAGGTTCATACTTGTATTTTGGATTTCTACTAGAACATGTTTAATGTTCATTTTTCCTCATCTGTCTGTCTGTCTGTCAGTCTGTCTGAATATACCTGTATTCACCCTCTGTTTGAAACGCTCCATTTCAGTGCCTGTCTTTTTAAGCCCCTCCCTCCCAAAAAAAAAGCCCAGTCTGCTCTGATTGGTCAGTGTTTCTGTTTCTTCTGCATCTGCTGTCTGCATATCTCCACTGTCATTGCAGCCAGGGAATAACTGTTGCAGCACTTTCTACATATAAATAGTATAGTTGTGACATCACAACCAGACAGAAGTCTGGATGGCTCGTTTAAAGGCACATTTTCTGAACACAGGATGTGTGCATTTCTTTTATAGCACCTTGACCTGCTTTATCATAAATTTAAAAACAACAACAACATGGAAATCTCACTTTTGACAATATCGGACCTTTAATAGCAACCTTGGGTTGGTTTAGGAAGCTAACTAGCAGGAGGATTTTAACATTCTCAAATAAAAAAAATAATATCTAGGCCATAGTTAAATGATTTTCAGAGAATCACAAGGGCCTACAGTACAATCCAAGTATTAAAATGCAGTGTGGTTTAAATGAAGTCATGCATGGAGGCAATGGTATTGGGGCTGCATCAAAACCTGGAGTGTAACTGTGTTAGCTGCATACCTGCACTGTAGGAGAGCCCAGAACATCCCTGTGTTCCTGTTGATGGTGGAAGCCTCTGAGTTTTCCACCAGGAAGTGTCCTTGAGCTGTCCACAGCACTGTAGGAAAGTGAGTAAGAGAGGTCATTTGAGGAGGGAAAAATGAACCAGTCACTTAATTGCCCACATAAAGTGAAAAATTATATTCCTGTGTTGGTAAGTAATGCATCTAACTACACAGTGTAGCCCTGGGACATGATAAAAATTCATCACACTGCAATGATTTGAGGCTGCATTACAAACAGCCCCAAATCATTTTTCTTCATTTTTCCAGCAAATGCTAAACAGGGGGATGCTTTCTCAGTATTTTCAGGAACATCTGTGAGCAAGCTCAAAGTGCTGCACACTATTTACAGAAACAGCTCCTAACCCATTTAAGGTCTAATTTGGGATATACTGTTTATATGCGTCAACACATCCCAGTCATGATAATCCCTGTATGCATGATTAAACAGAAGCGGAGCTTGAATAGGCTGCAAAAAACAACAGCAACCAAGTTGAAGTATTTATGTGTAGGACCGTTTTTTTGTAAATGGGCTGTGATTCAGTATGTAAATGTAAATCTGCCTATTCTGAAAAAAAACTGGCATATGAATATATTGTAAACTAGAGCCAAAACAATTACTTGATTAATATGTTGATGTCAATTTTCCAGCAACAATACCAAATATTTCTCCGTTTTGATTTCTCAAATGTGAGGATTTGATGCTTTTCTATGATTTCTATAACCTGTCTATTGTATATAGTGCGTACCTTATTGTTTTTAGATTTTATATCTTATATTTCAGTAGTAGTAGTTTAGTTTTTGTACAGTGTATTTTGTATGTTCTTTATATTTTGAGCTATTTTAAGTTTTATCTCTATTTTCTTATTTGTATTTTTATATTTATATCTTACTGTTCTTGAACAATACCTGCTGCTGTAACATAATAATTTCCCAAATTGGGATTAATAAAGTACCTCTATCTATCTATCTATCTATCTATCTATCTGATAGTCTTTGGGTTTTGGAGACAAAACAAGACATCTGAAGAGCCTTCAACTCTGGGAGAATTATAATGACCATTTTTCAATATTATCTGGCATTTTAGTGATTAATCAAGAAAAGAACTATCAGATTAATAGATAATGAAAATAATTAGTTGCAAGTAAGCATGCTAAAACTCCAGATATCCTGTTAAATTTGAGTAAACATGACTAATCAAAATAAAATAATTAATGTTTCTTGACATTATAACCCAGGTTTCAAGTCTGCATCGTAAGAAAAATAGACAAAGAAACCAGAACCAACTTAGAGTTGTCTTACATGACTGTAATTTGCTCCAGTTTTCCTGTAAAGTGTACTCATCACGCCTTAACTATATGCTGCATGTTGGTGCAAACATTTCAACAGGTTAGGCTACAGCTGTAGCTTCAATATTATTGCCACCAAATATAAAAATAAATGTCACATCTGGTAGAGGAACTCACTGGCTGCTCCCATGCCGATCAGCACAGAGGTCAAGTAAAAGGACCATGTTGAAGGGATGATGAACACAGCGATGTACCCACTGGACAGAAAGCATGTAGAACAGCAATGATGTTTCAGCATCTTTGTCAACACTGTGTATGTAATTACCATGACAATGTTTACCTGTATAGTAGGCCACTCAAAAACATAGTGAGCTTTGGTCCAATTACTGCAACGACTGTTGGTGCAAGTAAATTGGCGAAAGAAAAGACCCCATAGATGATTCCAAGACTGTAAAGGAGGCAACGATAACTATTATTCAAGTTTGACTTTAAAATGTACTTGTCTATTAAAATCAGTGGGGGGTTTTTTCATCCTGAGTTGAGGACATGGCCTAGCCTACCTGTGGTACCCACTCCCAGTGAAAGTAGCATTCTGCAGGCTTTTCACTACAGTTTGCTGAAAATAAAATGAAAGCACAAGGTTAGACAGGATAAGATGGGTCATAATCATGTCCTCAAGTCATTCATGCGGTTTGATAATTCCACTGACCATTGAAGAAAATTAGAAACACGAGGTGGACCTGATGTAGCTCTGATTGGCTTATAACTCACTGCGCATTAAACATCTGCAGTTGGATTTTCTTTTTCTTTTTTTTTCTTTTTTTTTTACATTAAAAGTTTTGATAACAAAATGTGCGTACAAAACCAAAAGCATTAGTTTTTATTGTTTTCTGCATAGACCTAAATGTATTTACTAATAATTCTGGATAAATTATACAAATACACTAAAATAGAAATAGGCTAGCATATTTTGTGTGTTGCCGAAATAGCTTCTATTGCACATAACAGATACAGATGTTAAAGCAGAATGAGGTTATCTTCGAGTTTTTAATGCGTTTTACAGAGCTGACGGACGGGAAATCTGTTCCATCCATTCATAAAATTAATTTTTTTTTAAATAAAAAATCTCAGCTCACTGTCTTCTGCATGCTTTCTGAATACAAGTTCATAGGGGTGACAGAACAAACAAATATTGCTCATCTAAGAAGTCTGGATGTGTAAAAGTCAGTAATAAAGTACAACTTACTTCAACGTTCCCACAGGTGGTGAATGCGGTAAAAATGAACAAAAACCCCACACCCAAAATCACAACGTTGAAAGTCCTTCTGTCTGCCATGGTGTTTTCAATTCTTACTCGTTCTAGCAATACATTTTATTAACTTATTACCGCTGGTAATGTTGTGCTGACGACTCATTTGAACAACAAATAGGAAAAAGTATACGGATTCAGTCAAGACTCGGGTAAATCCATTTTAAAGTCGCGCCACGAAAGTTTCCTTTACTAACTGTAGTTACAGTTTAATGCGCAAACAGCAGGAGTAGCCTAAAAGCTGTAGCGGAGAGTGTGGGACACAGATAGCAACAGTGTAGCACTGTTACGAGGGCACTTCCTTTCGGTCATAATGAGGAGGCTACGCATGACAACTTGTGACTTTAATTACAAGCTTTTTTTGTGGTCTTCCTTCTTCGACTTATTCGTCATGGTTTTCCTCTCGCCTGCGGTCGTGTCTAGAAGGTAACCCGAGGTTTGCAATAATTCTCGCGAGACTCACTTCCCAGCGACATAACCCTAACCATACCATTCGAGATTAGTGCCTAACCATTCCAATCTCACTAATCTATCTAACTATTCGAGTGTAATGCCTAACCGTACCAATCTAACCTTAACTATTCGAGTTCAATGCCTACTTACCAATCTCGCGAGACTTTAGTAAATCTAGGGTTACCTTCACGACACTATCCTGGTGTTGCTTCTTCTTCTTGGGTAATTTACACTAATTTAGCTTTGCTGCCTTCCAGAGGAAACCAGGGGGAATATTCTCTCATGAAAAGCAAAACAATCCTTTGACAAAGAATAGGCGGTTTTTTTTTATTGTGGAAAGAAACTAAGGAGGCTACTCAAGTTTGAGTAGCTACTTCCATTTTCTGCTCCATTATAGCCTACTTCAAGCTCCACTACAATTTAGAGGAAAATATTAAATATAACCATAACCCACCTTGGACCCAATTTATTAAAAATCTCTGGGGGATTTGATGTTAGGATTTTCTTCAAGTTTATATTCTCTGTCTTGGCTGTTCTTATAAAATAGTGCTAATAATGTATTTTCTATATGATTACTTAAACAGTTTAGAAACAGCTTTGTGCATATAATTCTTTTAACTCCTTATTCCCATATGGGTATTGTTAAATAACTTGTTTTTATTTTTTATTACTGGTTGTCTCCAGATTGACCATCAACTTGTAGTTCTTCTTTAGGCCCTAATCAATTTGCAAAAAAAAAAAAAAAAAGAAAAAACACTAGCTAGGCTATGCCAATTATCTAGATTGTCTTGGTCTTTAAAGTAGAATTGTAAGTCATTATTCAATTTAAATAATGCTGATTGTTGTAAGCCAGAAGATACAAAGTTAGCTCCTGCTGACTTTCTTTTTTGCAGAGGGCTACACTTAATGATGGGCCTCCGTCTTTATAAGAAATGTCAACAACAGTAAAGAGTGATCTGGAACTCTGCATCTTTCTCTAATTAGATCCATACAGTTTGCAAACTTAATTAATTGATTTGGAGCTAATAGTTTCAAATGAGTCACTGTTTTATAAGCAGTCATATGATTCAACCAAAGCTTTACCACTCACAGATAAAGATGTATAATTATAATTGTATAATTATAATTCAGGAGGCATATAATTAACAATACATAACTTATATTATTTTAGAAATCCAATCGTTGATTCCCCATGCTTGTTTACAAAATCATCCAAAGAGGCTTTGGAGGGAACATCATCCACATCTTTTAAGTAATCATCAAAAGCAGCTATCCTATTGAAAACTCCATAAAGATAAATTGCCTCAGTTCAACATAAATAAATTTGACTCAGAAGATTGTTCAAGTAAAACGAAGCATCTTCCCCATACTGATGTCCAGCTAAATAATCATTACATTACATTAAAGTAATGTGCATACAGTATTAATGCATCAATAATTAGGCAAATAATTCAATAATTTTGTCTTATTTAGAGTATTTCTACACTATGGTATGTATGCTACTTAGAATATCTGAGTACTTCTTCCACCACTGGTTACTCTGTCCATTGCACCAGGTATATAGATTATATTGAACTGTTAACCACATCTAAGTCTGTGTGTTTTTATTATTAATTTCATTTCAGTCTCATTGATTTACTGGTAATTCAAGGAAATTTCATGACCAAGCAAACTCATTCAAAAACTGTAATTCTCATCACATGCCTGCAGTTTTCGCATGATGAAGAGAATCATGAAACAATGGTGAAAGACTACAATGATCATGAAAGAGAAATTAGGAAAAGCAATTAACAGGAACATGAGTTGCATTTTAAAGCAGTAGGCCAAAGATAGTTAAAAATCACTCTTAGAATATGTTTTCAAGAGATAAGTGGGTGGCTACAGCGATGAGAATTGTTCAATCTGCACATTATATCGTTCTTTTTGGTCTATTTGTCCCATTTTTGGGGCGTGGTGGTGATAGATGGTAGGTAGCCTGCCATAAGATTGTATTTTTTATTTTTTTTTAAAGGTATTGGAGGGATTATTATGTCCATCTGCATATGAGGTAAAAGAGTTTAAGTTTGTGTCAAGGCTTGAGAGGGGAGAAGGGGTTTAATTTTATTTTGTCATAGTTGGAGATGTTTCATAGAATCCAATAGTTGGCGATAATGCATAATTTTAAATCCCAAACGTCTTACAATAAGAAGGAAGAAGAAAAAAGTGCCACCTCTCGGTGTCTGCTCTTGCTGCCACAACAACAAAGAAGTTTAACAGAGTGGGAGATTCACTACCACTCATTTCCGTGTTTGCCAAAAAAATCCCGTATGCGTGCTATATGACACCATTCGTATTTTCAATCATTATAATGAAAATCTTTGTTTCGCGCCAGACTAAATTTACTTGACTACACCACCTTGAGACATTATTTGCTTAAATATAAATACAGCCGCGTTTGTCAAAAAACAACTTTATTTGCAGTTATTTTCGAGGGAGCATGCGCATTTCCATTTGGTCTTCCTGTCCACCGGCTAACTGAAACTCCATATGTTTTAACGTTGTTACGGTAAGTATAGCTATAGTTGTTGTACCATTTTAAAACATGTATTGTTGTTCTTCTGTTTGCTATGTTGTCACACGTAAATTGCGGTTGAACACGACTTTCGTTGTAGTCAGAACTCATCCTGCTCTCTGTACTCTCTTTGCCACAACCTACAACAGATTGTACACAATCATCATGGCGACCCAGGATGGTGGGTATTGAGAAAATACAGCAGTATTTCCTTCATATCTTTACATAGAGCCTAAACACTGTTAATGGAATAACACATGTTTGTAATTGACATGTTAATATATTACGCTATTAGTGCAGTGCAATGTAAATCTACGTCTCTCTGTAACATTATTTAAATGTTCACCAGTGTTGTAGCTAGCTAACGTTAACGATTGCTAATAGCAGTCAAATGTAGCTACATTTGTGGAGGACTAAAGTTAATGTTAGAAGATTTAACTAGTGTTAGGTTTGTAGTGGTTAACTTTTGCGGTTGAAGAGCTAACTAAATATGGTTATGTTATGAATGGTAACGACGAAGTACCAACAAACAGTTCGTTACGTTAACGTTACCAGTTTTGTAACCAGTAAGGCCAACCGTTTTACAAAATCCAGTGTTCAGCGAGTAACGTATTTTCGTTCAGAAACCAGTCTGTTTAGGTTCAGGCGTGGTTCGCTTTTATGTATCCCCTCACCCAACACACAAGTTAGAATTGCTACGTAGATAAAAAAAAAAAAAAAAAAAATCAGCAATGGAAAGAGCTAGAAAAAAACACGAGAGCTAGAGAGGGGGTGAGTAGAAAAAGCGAAACTAGCCTTCATTACACGGCTGACTCATAGTAGTTACATTTACACACGTTTGCTATTTATTGTGTGGTGGTATGGGAGAATGCATATGAAACAAATCGAATTTATTTTATACTTCAGAAGAGGACCATGAGCATTGTAAACAAACTACTGATTAAGAACTAAAATTAAGATACTTTGTAGATTTTAAAATGGTACAAGTAATGTATAAAGTCAAAAATAAATGTAGAGGTGGACAATATGACTTGAGAGGAATGTGATGAGTAAAAAACAAAACTAAAGGTGAGCTGGCTTTCCCCCAAGATTTTTTTTGGGTCTAATTTTGACATTTTGCCTCCTGATCAATTTAGTAGTTGTTTGTTAGCCACAGTCATTAAATATATGGCATTTGCTGTGTGAAATAGCATGTATGCTGTAAAGTTTTATTTCATGAAAGAGCATACATTTTTCATTATGTCACAGTGGAGGTGGTTATTATTTCTGGCAAGGTGGTCCACCTCTACGATAAAACACTGCAGGAAACTCTTGTGTGTACCAATATAGGAAATTGATGGAAAGTGAGGAACTGAAAAGTTGTAGCACCCTTTATATAAAAAAAAAAGAAGTGATAATTTCATTAGCAAATATAAAAGTATGATCAAAATAGCATTTTGGCATTCACATGCTAGGAATATAGTATGCTTTGTGCACTGTTACTTTTTTACACCAAATAGGTTGTGTATTGCTAGAGGGGAAGGCGTCATATATTTTAGTTTCAGTCTACACCTTAAGGCAGATAGTAGATATTTTATGTTGTGTTATTGTGTTGTATTGTTTTCTTCTGTGCCATTTTGTAGGGATTAATGGCCATTCTATTCTATTGTTTTTCCTATTTGTTTAGTGTCATTACTTACAGACCAGAATACAGTTCAATTTCACTTTCACAAAAGAAAGTGAAACTTTTTCATTTTAAACTTTATTTCATTTTGGCTTCTAAACAAAAAGAAGAACAGATAGGATTCATAGAAACACAAATATCAGTCTTGTGGAGACTGCATGCACTATACACTGTTTAAATGTAATTGTTGCAAGAAACACATTCATGCTTACTATCTCTGGAAAGTAAGACATGCCAAATGTTTATTTCTGAATATTTGCATCTATGTGAAATATACTGTTCTGACAACTAACAACTTTGCACTGAATTTCATTGAATTGATCCAAATCAGTGTTTTCATACTCTTCCAGGAAGTGCAGAAGTCATAATGGAAACTGAGGCAAAGCCAGTAGAAGCCGAAGCACTCGGAGAGGATGCTGAAAAAGGTGACACAGAAACTACGTCTCACACAGATGCAGGAGACACCACAACTCAGGACTCTAGTATTAGCAATGGGGACGACGCAGACGACGGGCAGGAGATGGTGGACTTGAAGATTATCTGGAACAAGAATAAATATGATCTGAAAATTCCTGTTGATAACACCGGAGCCAAACTGAAAGAGAGGATCCACTCACTCACTGGTAAGAACACAGATTATTTCACCTTCAATTAAATGTGATAGTAGCTGTTTAGAGTGATTAGCAAAGCCTAAAAACATAATGAATGCTCTCTTATGTCTTTCTAGGTCTTCCACCTGCAATGCAGAAAGTGATGTACAAAGGATTGCTTCCAGAGGACAAGACGCTACGTGAAATAAAGATTACAAATGGTGCAAAGATAATGGTGGTAGGATCTACAATAAATGATGTATTAGCTGTGAATACACCCAAAGAGGCCACTCAGCAGGAAGTTAAAGCCGAAGAAAACAAGAAAGAGCCTTTATGCAGGCAAAAGGTAAGATTAGTGGCATTTCTGCAGAATAGAGGAAAAATATTTATGGAGTTTTGTGATATTAAACCGGCACTGTTATTTCAGCAACACAGGAAAGTTTTGGACAAAGGTAAACCAGATGACATAATGACATCTATTAAAGGAACAAAGGTGAGAGAAGATGAAGGGAGGTCAATCCCTGTTTTTGTTTGTCTCGTATTGACTGTCACAGCAGGTCAAAGCTGTTTTCACAGATGCACCTTAACTATTTAATTTTAATACTGCCTTTTCCTACTAACAGGAACGATTACCAACAGTGCCTTTATCCGGAATGTTTAACAAGTCCGGAGGAAAAGTTAGACTCACATTCAAACTGGAGCAGGATCAGTTGTGGATCGGAACAAAGGGTGAGATTACGGCCAGTTACATTTTTTGCGAAATTCCCCAGAACACAAATGTACTGATGATTAAAATGTCTTCATTTTTGTGTGTTCACCTCTACAGAGAGAACGGAGAAAGTCCCAATGGGCTCCATTAAAAACGTAGTGTCTGAACCCATCGAAGGTCATGAGGATTATCACATGATGGTGAGTGTTCATGCTACTACCTGCATGCCATCTGTTTTATGCAAAATTGTAATGAGGCTGACACAAGTGTGCATGTGGGTCATGTATCTAAGCAAAATGAATAAGGTTAAGTTTCTATGATTATTGTTCGGGGAACTGTATGTTTGTTGTGGTATGATATATTACATTCAGTTATGCTTTGTCTATAAAAGGTATTTTGTGTGAGTGAACGCTGCTCCCTGAAGTCTCTGTAGTATTTGTGCATCAAGAGTGATGGGGGTCATCGTTTGCTGTTTTGGGCTCTGCAGTGGAGCGGGAAATGTCAGCGCTTTCTCTAGATTAACCTTTCTATCGGAAGGCACTTGTGTTCTTCTTTGTCAGTGAAATGGAAATCCCAGAACAAGTAACTTAATTGAATCGGGTAGTCTCGTGGAGATCAAGATTTATTTTTAACAGAACAAAATAAGGTGTCATAACGGCACTGACATGAAGAATATAAAGTTTAGGAGAATGTAGTGAAGCTGATTCTCTCAGCTGAATAACTGATGTGTTTTTCAACTCCATGTTTTGATGAATGGGCAGTTCACAACACCAGGAAAGTAATCTGATACATTTAAATGTAGTACAAACTGACAGTATAATGCTGTGAATATCATGGCAGCTGGAGCGAAAAAGCTGATCATGAAATTTCACATCTAGGCTACTATATGAGTGAAAATTTTAGGTAATTTCTATATTTATTCTAGGCTTGGGCTGTATCTATTTTTTCATTCCGCCTTGCCATTTTACAGGGTTATGGCAGTATTTGTGTGAGAGAAAAAAAATCTTCGTGTGATTGATGGATCCAAACTCCATTCAGAAAAGAAGCATTTTTAAAGTACTTGTGGAAAGACCTGACAAAGCATGAATTCAGACTTTTTACTGATCTTCATCATGATATATTTATTTCAGCTTACTTTTGATCCGTTTATTGCAATTATATCACAGCAACATCTGTTTATATTGGGTTCATACCACTGTAGTAGCATGCCCTCCAAACACCATTCAGAAAACAAGCATTTTCAAATTGTTTGCTGGTCGTCTTGCAGACGGACCTGACAAAGCAAATCCTACTTTTTAACACATTTTTACAAATGGTCATTAGCGTACTTTTGATCCGTTTATTACCTCAAGTAGCGCTGGAACCGGCAGTCATCCAGTCGTAATTTACTTCCTGAAGAAAGTAGTGAAATTCACCAAGCTGTGTGTAGCTGCAATAGCAAAAGCTGCAATCGTCGTTATTTTTGCCATGGTTGATGAAAGAAATGTTGTAGGTGCCTACAGCTCTGCACTGGCGCGAGTAACACGAATACACACGTGATACAGGTATTCTAAATACCCTGGTATACCGTGAAACCGCTGAAGCCTAATGTATTCTTGCTTCCTTCTTATTGAGGTTTACTACCACTTCCCATTGACTGAAAATGTAGATCAGAGAGATCGCACTGTTATGTTCCAGTAAAAGTTTCTTCCTGTACAGTTCAGTGGTCTTTCATGATATGCATGACGGTATATACACTAGATTGACAAAGTCAGAAAAGTGCAGAATAGTGGAATTACAATGACATTGCTTTATGTTGTAATGTTTTGGTTCAATAATGAAAACTGATGCCAGCTAATCGCTCAAAGCATGTTGCACCACTCAGGAGTTGACAATGTATGAAGAGGAGATGAGGATTCAAAATGTCAATGGACACGGAGCTTTTCCTCTAAAATAGCAAGTCCATCATCAATATTAGTGATCCATCGTGTTTACTTTAACTTTCAAAGTTACTTTCCTTCTACTTCACCTTCTCATTTTTTTAATATACTGCATTAAGCGACATGTCTTATGAGAGGGATTATTACACACAACTATCTGCTCTTTGAATGCTGATTTATTTAAAATAATTGTTATGTTGCAAAGCATGGCATGTCATTCCAGCTGACCTTATTTTAGATTGTTAAGCCTCATTTAATACCTACAGATGTGATTTTGGTTTGTATCTTCACAGGTTAGTTTGTAGAATATGTGAACATCTGTAAAATCATTAAACATGCTTACCGTTTTTCTTCCCGCTTTCGTAGGCTTTTCAGTTGGGTCCAACAGAAGCGTCTCAGTATTGGGTCTACTGGGTGCCTGCACAGTTTGTCGATGCAATCAAAGACACAGTCCTTGGAAAATGGCAGTATTTCTAATGTGCCTCTTTTTTGAACTGGGAGTGAGAGGAGGAGCCAATGAAAAATGAAACTGGAGTCAACAGTGAGGCTTAAGGATCTTCTTGGAATACATTCGAAGGAAACGGACAGATGCCTGTGGACTAATCATATTGTTTTTAGGTTAAAAGTGCACTATGTGGCAGCATAACATTTCTCAGCCCTGTTGATCATTCAAGGTTTTCAGCAAATCCAAGGGAAAATGATGAAACAATTGTACAGAAATTGCTAACACTTTTCTTCAGTTATTCTTAAAGAAATAAAACTTATTTAATGAAATGAATGCACTAGGGCATTGTTGTTTGTCCTTCCTGTGTTCGGTGTTGTATCCACCCAAACTTTGTCTACATTTATTTTTGATTCTCTTTGTTAGGAACCAGACATTGTCTTGCAGAAAAATAAATCTCCCAAGTAGCAGCTCCACTGCAGACAGCAGCATGTTTTCCTGCAGGGTTTCTCTGTATTTACAGGGCCTTCCAGCCCTGCTGTGATGTGACACGTAGTGTTTGGCTTATATTAAACATGACTTTTAGTATGATGGCCAAAATGCTTGATCTTGGTCTCAGAACATACCCTGCATAAAACACCTCTGAACTGAGGAAATGATAATGGCTTTTAAAAAAACAAAACATATTAAGCTGGTATTCCAAACTTTTAAATTAATGTGATGAATTCATGTATCACAATTATTTTCATGACTTGCAGGGTAAATTGGTGTAATATTTCAAGACAGAATGACAGATAAATTAGACTTAACGTGTCACGGTTGTATGTTTCTGCCAGTCAAGTTGCAGTTTACATCCATGTCTGTCCAGACTCATATGTAGTGAATACTTTGAAGGAATTTAATAAAAAGGTATTAAGTGATTTTTTTTTTGGTTACATGGAAGTTATCACTATATTGACATGTATGATTCCAGTGAATAACTTTCAGAGAGAAACATGCTGTCTTCACTTAGAGACTATTTTTACAGAGGACTGATAGAGAGCTTCGTCACATGGTGCAACAACAATCACCTGAAGCTCAATATCAGCAAAACCAGTGAGTTTGTGGTGGACTACCAGAGGAGCAAGGCTATTAAATAGAGGCCACACTCTCGAGTTATGGGGTATGACAACGAACAGGAGCTGAGATGTTGGAGGGTTACAGCAGAAGGCGCTAGAAATAAGGAGTTGTCCACTCAGGTGCTCTTTGGGTGCACTCAGCCTGACAGAACATTTTGGTTTCATGATCGTGGTCCTCCATTGAGCTTTTCAGCAAGTGCAGACCAGATTTTACTGTGTATGTTTTGCACCCCAGGGATATGACGCATGACTTATTTTTTTTACCCTCCTTGCAGAGGAACAGGATAGAACACAAAGTTGCAGGGACACTGGAAATAGGGTGCTGAGGAGGCTGCAGCACTGCTGGTGGACTAACTGCAAGGCAAAACAGTTGCAAACCAATAAAATTGTCAATTGTTTAGGTTTAGGCAACAAAACTACTTGGTATCGGTGTTCGTGTCCCATTTGAAACCAAAAGTCAATTTATTTTAAGTTAACCTGTAAATTAACTTCTGTACATAGAAGTACGTTATTTTAACCCAACCCCTGTTGTTTTTTCCTTACCGTACCAAGTAATTTTGGTGCCTAAACCTAAATAAGTAGTTCAATTTCACAACGTTAACCTTGTGTTTAAAACAGCGACAGTTTCATAAAATTTAAATAGAACGGTCACATTTCGTAAGATATCATACGAACCCATTCATGAGAATGCATTGACTGTCCGTAGTTGAATATGGTATATTATGCTGTTTCGACACACAGCGTATTTGTGTTCAGGTTTGCTGTCTGTTGTAATGTAAAGCATTCTAAAATTGGCCATTCAAATTAATACAAAACCATGAACCACTTTTCTCCCAGCACCCCCAACTCTGACTGACTTCCAGCATCCCTGCAAAGTTGTAGCCACAGCTGACTGCTTAAAATATGGATGTTGTTGCAGATATGCTACAAATTCTATAATGTGGATGCTTCACACACATCTGCAACCTGGCAGCACAGAAGATAGATACAATCACCACAGTTTCAATGTGGCCACCCAAGATTAGTGAAGTTGACCTTTGACCTTTTGGATATAAAATGTAATCTCTAATCATCATTTTATCCTATTACACATTTGTGTGAAATATTGTCATGATTGAAGTTGTATGTTGAAAAAAGATGTGTAATAGTATAGTAGTATGTTGAAAAGGCACACTATAGTAGCTCGAAAAAACTCATAGTATTAAAAAATGTTTTTTTCTACATACTACTATACTAGACTATGACTTTTTTCAACCTTTTTCAACATATTATACTATGACTTTTAAAAAAAAAACTTTTTTTGACATACTATACTATTACTTTTTTCGACTTACCTTTTTCAATTGTTTTCCGATATACTAGTGTGACTTTTGTTTGACTTTTTTCAACATACTATACTATGACTTTTTTCGACAAACTATACTGACTTTTTACAAATTAGTTTGACATACTATTTTCACTTTTTTTCGACATACTCTGACATTTTTTCACTTACATACTACACTACTACTTTTTTCAATATACTATACTATGACTTTTTGATTTATTTTTTTGACATAGTAAGTATTGGAGGGGCGTCTGCCGTTGCTGTGGCGCTGTGTGCCGATGGACCACCTGTTAAATTTGGCTAGAATAATGAGAAAATGCATGACATATTGTCCATTGTTGGATAAATTAGGATTGTTGAACAAATCATGTTGTTGAAGTTGCATTGTCATTTTCTATGTGAAACGTTGTCGTATCCTCCCGCTGTCTGTCTGCAGGGGGCAGCACTGCGCTGGAGTCGATGTTCGTTCTGCCTCGAATCAAAGACGAAGAAGACGAAGAAGCAAAGGGCGGCCTTCAGCGACACAGCACATCTAGCCAAGTTATTTTAGCTAAAACGAAAAATAATTTCCGCTCCATTTAGATAACCGACGTAAGGGTTGTTTGGAATAAAGATCCATTCATGTAAGTATGTACGACAGGCATTGTTGTCTAATTTCTGTGATATTTACCAGGTCTCAGACTTTAGCTAAGCGTCTACTGCTCGCTATTGTTTGCGTTGGGGGAACTAGTTTAACTTGGACATGCCTATGCTTTGTTGGGTTCAGTGTACTTCCTAGAAACTTAGTCGGGTAACGCCATGTAGCTGGTTGGTTAGGCCAGTGTGTTATGAGCACTGTTGTGTTTTATCGGTTAAGATTGTTTGTGTGTTAGCAGCGGTTAAACTACGCGAGCTACACATTGCTAACCTTTGCTAGCAGATGACGGTTGCTAGCTCTACTCTACTCTCGGCGGTTCCCCGGCCGCAGTTAACACACGTGCGCTAAATGCCATACGTCCATTATCGGACATCTCCCCTATACGAGATAACGTTACTTCCTCACTCATAAAACTCGATTTAGACGTTGTCTTTCTTTATAGTCAGCCCATCGCCTTGAAGTAGACATGATTGTTTAGTGATAAAAGCTTATGTACTCAAAAATGTTCCTAGAATAAAGTTAATTTGGGCTTTGCTGACCAAAAACAGGGCAGGCGCACCCTTCTAAAGCTATCACCATCTTCCGGTCTCTTCCTGTAACCCAGATCCTCATTTGATTAGCAACTGCTTTAAAGAAATGTAAAGTAAAGTTTAGAAAAACAATAATGGGTAACTTATTAAACATCATCTATGATGGGACAGGGTTGACAATTTGTGACAGCAATCCTTCATATCTTAATGTTAATAACACGATGATGACAATAACGTCTTGCTCCTGTACAAACTATTTGGGACACACGCGGTGACAGTTTCGATTCGTAGCTTGTGAAACACTTACTTTTGTTTGAAAATAGACTTTGAACGCTGAAATATTAGTCAGTGCTATCGAAATGATGTCCGATAATGGACGTTCTGCTTTCAGATGCTATGTTTAAACTGTTTCCCCGGGCCAACAAGTGCACATTTTATCGTCCACAGCTTCGGATATGTAGTTTTCAGTTTAACGTTGATCATACTGAGCTCTTTTGTTGACGTTATCATATCGCAAGCTAATACAAATGTTAAGCCTCCATTTCCGGAACTACACGTGTGTCGTCATTACTAAATGCCGAAGCTACAAACATTGAGGACAAGTTGACTTTCAGTAACATAATTCCTGTGAACACTGAGCGTCAGTAAACCAGTTGGACAACCTGCTGATGGTGGTTTACGATGAGCAAGGAGTGCTTTTATGTCGTCATTGTTGCTATTTTTTGGCAGTGACTTTCTACAGTTAGTATAATATTGTATATATTGTAATTTCAGGTGCTGACAGAGGAGTGGATAGTAATACAAACATGTCCGGAGAGTGTCAGGACAGAAGGAGTCGCTGGCAGGAGATTCAGAAAGGCCTTCAATTCATCCAGTAAGTGTCATGCTTTCACTGGTTGTTAAAGTCGAGGGCGTAACTGAATTTTACTAATGCAACGCTTCAAACCCTAAGCAGACATGTGTACAGTGTAATCACTGTTCTCATCCTGTGTTTGACACTTCCTGATGTTGCCCTTTCTTGGATATATTGTAGAGGGTAACTAGATAAAGACTCTTACCAGCTACAAGTATTTGTCTGCCTGTGTTTGTGGGTCCTTTTTTAAATGAAAAAGTGTGGCAACCGCTGTAGACTGCATGATGCAAGAATGATTTGTCAGCTTTGCATCATGCATTGTTGTTCAGATCAGCTGGGTGTCAGCGAGACAGCTGATTACTGGCTTCACATCAGTTTTGTTTTTTAATGTGGGATATTCTCCTGATCTGATCTGAGCTTTGTTTGTGTTCATGCATCAGGCAGACACATATTGTTTTTAGAGCTATGCCAGGCAGCGCAGTGTTGCATTTCATCTAATCTGACAGGGCCTTTTATTTGTAAAACAAGTGATACTTACAATACTACTCTGCACGTCATTGCTGTGCAGTCAACTGGAAACTGATCATCACAATCATGTCATGATGTGTTAAGTTGTCTAAGACCACTGGTCTATCAATAATCAGTTACAAGTAAAAGTCCTGCATTCACATTTTTACTTAAGTAAAAGTATCAACATCAAAATACACTTAAAGTACCAAAAGCAAAAGTACTCATGGAGAATGGCCCATTTCAAAATAATATATTACTAGATTATAATTAGTGATGTATTAATGTCTTCCTCATTTTAATGTTGCAGCTGATTAAGGTGTGCCTAATTTTAATTACATCATATAGGCCTACTACTGGGTAACTTGAGCTATAATACTACATCATAATTTATTAGTTGATTTACATTTTGTATTAATAACCTAAATCTGCAAAGTAACTAGTAACATACATGCAGTGGAGTGAAGTAAAAAGTACAATATATGCCTCCAAAATGTAATGTAGTGGAGTAGAACGTATGGAAATACAAAACAAAACACAAGGACCTGAAAATTTTACTAAAGTACTTTACTTGATTATATGTGGTCAGTTACATTCCACCACAAGACTGATACACAAAATGTAATGGTACATTAATGAGACATTATTTTAGTAAGTGCTTTGGTGCCATTTACAATACACCAACCTAAACTCTGAAGACTAATGACTGATGCTATAAATATTTTGGAAAGAGAAGAGCAGTGTTAAGACATGTGTGTTGTGGCTGTTTTCTTCATCAGTTGGAATCTGAAAAAGAGCTCAGTATGTCTCAATGGAAGTGTGATGATCTTAACCAAAACTTAATTATAGATCAGTGTGCAAATGAGGAAAGACAACTTTAAATGTCAGACAAGCAGCTGAACTAGAAGCCATCATAACAAAACAACTTCACAGTGATTATTGCAAAATTGTCCATCATGACATTTAATGGCACAACCTTTGATCATGTAGCCAGTTTTAAGTAAAACAAGTCATCTGCCCAATTTATTAATATTATGCTCCAGAAAAAAAGTGTGTTTAATTATTTTTTACTGTTGCTAGATTTACTAGCCCTACATGGCATTTTACTTGCCCCGGGCCATCCGTATTGTTGAGTCCTGTTAGTTGCAGCGCAACTTTGTCCTGAATGAAACTCTGAGCTCTGAATGCAACTGAACTGTAATCACACCTGTCATTTCTCACCTCAATGTAAGTTCATTTTGTTCTGCTGACACTTTAAAGCTTTGTAACATGAACTTGTCTTTTGCTTTCAGGTCAACTCTTCCATTTCCTGGAAGTCAAGAGCAGTATGAGGTAAGCTGTGTTATGAGCTTCCTTCTTGTATCAACACTTGTATTGTATTTGAGCTAAACTGATTTAAAGATGATGACCGGGTCACATGAAAGGCAATCTGTGATTTCCTCTTTGCCTGAATGAAAGGCACCATCTATATTTTGTACTGATTTGGTTCTCTTAATGTTTCAGGTGTTCATTAAGGATCTCGTATGGAATCTTTTTGGGGAAGGAAACGATGTATTTAAAGAAGGGGAATGGACGAAATCCATCGAGATGTACACCGAAGCCTTGAGTATAGCAGAGTATGCTGACTCGGAAGAAATCTGTGTTCCAACAGGTTTACTGGAAAAGCTGTATGCAAATCGTGCTGCCGCGTACCTCAACATTGTTCCGGTAAGTGGATGGTGACCATTGCACTCGAGTCTCATTTCAGATTTAATCACTTTGAATTCCCTCTCCCCTTTGACTCTACCAAACAGTTTACACATGCAGTTAAATAGTACAAGTAAAGTCCAAAATACAACAAGTGTTTTTTGGTCTCATAAAATCATTTGCTGTGGATTAATAGAACTTGCACATTTTGGAGGTTATTAAATGTCATATCTGAGGGCCCGAGGGTTGGATTGCTTGCTCTGTTTAAAATAAATCACCTATACCAAAACACAATTTTCAAAATGTCAGGATACAATAGGAAGTAGGTTCTTAAATGTCACTGCAGTTTCAAAAGAGGAGCTCTGTTTTGTACCGCTTTATTGTCCTCAGGACTTTTTTAGAAGTGTCCTCTGCTTCTGGCCCATTAGGCAATGTTAACCATTACCTGGTTTTGTTGGGACACGTCCTCAGCATATTTTGCTGTTCATGTGCATTGTGTGTACATACACAGTTCAGCTGTCAACGGACATGTTTTTGTTGAATCTGCACTGGATCTAACTCTCTGATCTCTGACTCTCTCCTTATCTGCACTCTCCGAATCGTCAATCATACCACATTGCTTAACAGTTTTCTGCCCTCATTTAGGCTGTAGTGTGTGTGTATAACAAGCTTATATTTGATTGGCTTCTTGAAGTGCCTATGCTAGTATATTTGTCAAAAAATTAGCATAGATTGTTCTCATGGCAAACATTTTGACCTGTTAAACTCAGGTGTAACTGTCCCATTACATTATTTATCAGGATCCACAGAGTGTTTGGATTGTGATTTGTTTTACTTCATTCCAAGCACCTGGTATCAAAAAGATGCCTAAAAGAAGATCTTTATACCAGCATTACTTTCATATGAAAGCACAGGACAATACTTCAGAGGTTGTAGAGAGGAGAGCAAAGAAGGCACAGGAAGCATATTTGAGTCTTAAACTCCAACTCCGCACACTGACACTGTGCACCTCCCGTTTTACTGTCTTAGTTAGCCTGAGTACAGATGGGTTCATTTAACTTAGTGGGGCTGACCTCCGTAATGTTGTGCTTTTGTATGCAGTTGAAGTCACGGTACACATGCACGTGTGTGCACATGATCAGGATTGTACCACCTCCGCCTCATTTTGAGCCAGGAAAAACCCCAAGGCAAAATATTTTCATCTAACTCTGGGCAAGGAAGCAAATAAGCATATTTCCCAAAATGTTAAAATAAAAAACGTTGTTGCGTTTAACTGGTGCCTATATTCACCACTTTATTTATTAGTCTATTATTACACATAATTTAGGATTATGATTGTAATCAGTTGCAATAACTTGAGTTTGACAACATAATGAGATACTTTGAGGCTCCATGAGATATACAATAATTTGGTTATCATGCAAAAATGGATCTGTATTTTTATGAATGCATCAATAATGATCCATCTGAAAGGTGTGAATTGTATGCACAATGAAGTGACTTATATACTATATTTATTATATATAGTGAGATAACTTTTGTAATGACACTATACATTGAATTGAATTGATAAATACTGTATATTTTGGTGTCCAAGCCACTGTTATGTCACTTTGAATGCTGTTCATCAAAAATCTGAAATCGGTTGAAAAACGCAGGGTAAGATATACTTTGTTGTCCCATATAGGGAAATTTGTCTTGGGCTCCACATCACATCAACATCACAGTGCACATAGATCACACATACATATTACTCATGCATAAAAGGATCCACTTAGAAAACTTGATGCTTTCAGAGAACATTCACTTCCTCTTTCCTGCCAGTGTCCGTCTGCTTTGAATCATGTTACATGTCAGTAAAAAACACTCTACTGTCTGCAGGGAGACCACACCCATACCTGACTCCACACACTGAACACGTAAAGTCAATTTATGATCAAACGGTTTGTTTGTTCTGTGTTCACTACAGCACTGTGGTTAAGTAAAGCGCATATCTTCTTTCTTAGGGACTGTATGACCAAGCATTCGAAGACTGTGAAAAGGCTCTCCAGCTGAACGAGGGGAACTACAGAGCGCTGTACAGAAAAGCAAAATCGTTGAAGGAGATGGGGAGACATCAAGAGGCCTATGAGGCTGTTGCCAAATGCTCTCTAGCAGTGCCTCAGGTAAGACGTAACATCTGAGTGTTTTATATTGATTTATCCAAATGTGCAGGAGATTCACTGATCTGATCTGATGATTTTCGTCTCAGCAAATTTGACAAAAATTAAGCAAATTGAAATGGCGGCCAGGGTGCCTGCAGGAACAGCATGATGTGAGTGTTGCCTGACAATGAATTGTTGTGTAACTGTTAGCGCTCTATCTTTAGTTTGAATTAAGAAATTCCAGGTAAAACGGATGTCGGTCCAGCTTTGATGTACTTAGCAGCCACGTTTAATTTAAGGTTTAAGAGACTTCCTTGCTGTTGCAGTGGCCAATCCTAATTTATTACTCGGGATGCACCAATTTATTGGCTGGACATCGGTACCACATTAATGACTGCCATCGGCCTCTCCGCAGAGAAGATGTTCACGATGGCAGTGGCCGACGTTTATCTTTTTATCATTATACTGGGTAGAGGTGTCCCAGTGTATGAGTAGGTGTTTTCCTAAGAGGCCATGTTCCAGTCTACTGTAAGTTTGTGCTGATTGAAAACACAGGAATGTTGTATTCTGTATGAAAAAAACAAGAGGTGAAAGATAATTGTTTGTATTTATCATTATTATTATTATCAAATTAAATTCAGTCACTTTTCCATTTATGTTTCATGATCCCTTCTTCTACAAAGTACATATTTATTCCACCAACGCACCTGTCACAAAGACTATTCAGGTGTGCAAGAGACTTTTTGATGACATTTATGTTTCACAAAAATTAAAGGTTCTTTCATAAATGTGTATGATTGAATTTGTGCTCGTTCAAAACTTCATTTGTTTCGCTGGCACAAAAGGGGGAATAAATAACGACAACAAAAGCATCGTCTGTCGACCAAATTGTTATTTTAACCGTCTGTATCGGCCCAGAATTTCACAATTGGTGCATCCCTATTTATTACATTCCTATTAATTTTTTTCTTACAAATACACGCACGTCATCATCCCACTGCATCACTGTCCGAGAGCGTTACACTCTGTGTGGAGAGGTATCAGTCTGGATGTGCTGTGGCAGGAACATTTAGACGAGACAATAATGACCAGAAAATAATTGGTTAATGAAAATGAGCAAAGATCAAGTGTGTTTGAATAAACACTGTCAATTTGTATTGTTTCCCCAGGATACCAGTGTCACACAGCTGACTCAGGACCTTGCCAAAATTTTGGGATTGAAAATCCGTAAAGCTTATGTGAGGAGTAAGGTACGTGTTTCTCAAACTGTCATGACACTTCTTCTTTAGTGTCCATGATGTCCCACCGTCTTCTGTTTCTACATGGTGAATGTCATACATTTGACTCTCAGATTTATGTATTTTATGTACATGTAGATCGTTTATTCACATACATTGAGGCCTGTCATAAAAGGTCATAATTTAATTTCACTAATTCCGTTTTAACAGCCTGCCTTGAATGTTTTGCGAGGATCAAGTTATCAAGATGCATCATGTGACAAGGTGAGCAACAAACCCATTTAAAATATATATCTTTACTCTCCCAAGAAATACGTTGCTCAGTGAATTTCTTCTGCATTTATTCAGTTTTCCTATGGATCGTCTTCAGTAGAAGATATAGAAATTGGTAAGATTTAAGACTTATTACAGCTTTGAATTGTTAATTAAAGGGGGAATGACAAAAGTCACTCAACCTGTTTTTCCCTAATGTGTTTTAGAAGTGCCTCAGATAACCCAGGATAGTGTTTTGGCTCCGGTCCCGGCTCCAATCCAACCTCCGGTGGCAGTGCACCCGCCTCTAAATGAAGCAGTGGTGGATGAACTTCCTCCCAACAACATTATCTCATCTGTAACCCCGTCTGAGCCGCCAGGCTTCGAGTCCATTTCCCTGCCCGTGTCCGTACCCACGTCAATCCCCCTTCCCGTGCCCACATATGTTAATGGGTGCAGAACCAGTAAGCCTTGCACGATGCTCAAAACGGGTCGAGATTTTGACGCAGACATCATTGGGGACGATCTAGATGATCTACTGGACCAAGCTGGACCTGAATCAGCCATGGTTAGTGAGCGGATATGACCGCAGCGTCTCGCTGATGGATAAAATGTGACACGGTGTCGATATCTGAGCAGACGTGTGAGTCTCTGTTTGTCTCTTCCTTCAGGTTATACCCACAGTAAAGGGGCCTCTTCCTTTGCCAACCAGTATTGCCCCGGGCAGTTCCATGTCGAGTCCATTCCTGATGCCATCTCATATCAACCAGTTTCTCCACAGCAGCGTCCAGCAGTGCACCGTCACTCTGCCCCCGCTGTATCACAAGTCGGGGTCAAGTACGTATTTTGGTATGGACACTTTTGACGCCCTCCCCCCGCCACTGGACTCCCTGGATAGTCTCACCATGACGGACTATAATAAAACAGGTATGCTACTTTGTTACCTGGCCTGTTTCTGTGGTTCAAATAAAAAGGTCGATCAATATCAAATAGGGCTGCAAGATTACGTTTTTTTTTTTCTCGAAACAATGACTTTTTTTCTTGAAACTTTATGACTTTTTTTCTCAGAACATGACAGCTATTTTTCTCAGAACATTACGACTTTTTTCTCGAAACAATGACTTTTTTAAAGAAACTTTAGGATTTTTTTTTAAGAAACAAATATTTGTATTGCATCACAGACAGGACATTGTAGTAAACTGCAGTCAATTCAAGGATATTCACGATTATCCCGAAAATGGAATTTCACCACTATCAATGTATTGTGAGTGTTTTTATCGTGATCCATGATAAAATCGATTATTGTCCCATCCCTAACCGTGAGCGTGTTTAAAAAAAAAAAGGCAAAGGCAATAATTGACAATAAAAGCCAAAGATTTAAGCTCTCAAATTATTATTATTATTTTTTATTTCATGTTTCTATCTGCTTCAGAGGCTGAGAAATGTTTTTCAGAAAATCCTCAGATTCTAGGAGGTTGTTTTCAAACCATGCTTAGATTTTCAAATGTTTTGTGAGGGGTGCCTTAGGTCTTAATGGATTAAAGGAATGAAAACAGAAGTTTTATTATAATTGAAACTTTTAAATACATTTTTAATGCAAGTGTGTAAGAAGTCTCCTTTTTTAAAACAAATCAAATATTTTTTTCAATACTGTAGATAAGTAAATGGTGTGATAACCGTCAATTTTCTTACCATGGTATAACTGCTGCAACCCTATACAAAAAAAAGATCAGCAGATCAATATGCAACCTGCTTATTCAATTGATCTTTTTCTGTCTGTGAAAATTTCAGATTATGCTCAGAGTCCATTCATGCCTCAGGTAATTCTTTTTATTCATGAATTATTAGGCATCGTCAGTCTAGACGTGGTTACAGGTTTATATTTTGTTATAATTCATATTTCTTTTTATTCTTCTTCTGACCAGCTGAACAATATAGAAGCCCCGATGGGAATGGCTGTGGGTATGCCTGAAGTGAAGGGTCTTCCTGCTGCTGTGGATTTAGCAAAGAATCCGTTAGCTGAAACACATGAATTCAAACAAGCGTGCTCGATGTGCTACGTCAAAACTGGTGAGGAATTGTTTTTACAGTGTGTGTGTTCAGTGTCTTTAACAATAGGAATGTTTGGTCTAATGGTTTGTTTTTGGTTTTTTTTGCTATCCACAGGGCCCGGTGTGTTGGATTACACGCTTCATACAGAAGAGCATAAATGCAAAAAGGACGCTTTACTCGGCAGAATCAAACATTCGCCGGACAAAACGTGGAAGCTCATTCGGCCCAGACCAACAAAAACCCAATATGTTGGACCTTATTACATTTGCAAAGGTAACATTTATAAATATGTCAATTTCCTTGCTCTGCATTGTTGCATTTGCCTTCATATTCCCATTTTCTTTATTCTTTTTTAACCTACTAATCCCATTAGTTTGATTTTCCCAGAGAAAAAAAACCATCATAAATGGCTTATTTTGTAAAAGATTATTGGTTAAAAAAAAAAGGCATGGTTAAATTTTCATTGTTATTTCTTCTATGGCATGTGTTTCCGTACTTACCCTCATTTATTAAAAAATATTCTCATTATCCAAGGAGCATTTGAAGCAGCTTTTGTGCAGCGGCTGTCATTTTTGTTTCTGATGCTTTTTTTAAGTTGTTGCACACACAAGTCCTGTCTGTGTATCAGCTAATAGTAACATGTAACCTGTGTTGTTTCAGAGGTGGCTGTTGGAAAAGAGTGCCTGTACCCCGGCCACTGCACATTTGCATACTGCCAGGAAGAGATTGATGTCTGGACTCTGGAGCGGAAAGGGTTTATCTCCCGAGAGCTGCTCTTCGATCCTTATGGGCCCAACTCCAATGTCCGGTTGACTGTCCCCAAGATCTTACAGGAGCATCATGGGATATTCATGTTTCTCTGTGGAGTGAGTATTTATTTAATGTCTCGTATGACCTCAGAGTGTTGTGGTGGTGTGCATTCAATTTACAATAACTGTGTAGTGCTGTCGAAGCCTGGTGTTGCCATTGGCAGCATCACCTTTATATTCTATTGTGAGGAGAAAACAATATGCTTGTCTCATTGTAAATGGGTATTTCTTACATTTATACATATACAGGGTTTCCTCTGGGTTTTTAGAGGGCTTAGGTGCAGATGACGCTATGCGCTCATTTTTTATTACGTTATATTTTCAAGGTTAGGAATATGCTTGAATATACTCCTTGATAAATGCTTGATTTTCAACATTTCTACACAATCACTCATGTAAACCAAACATCTTTTCATATTTTAAATCACAAAATCCCAGATGTGATGATAAAGGCTTCTAGAGTCTTGACATTTTTGGTTTATGTTCTTGAAAGTGCTTGAATTTTACTCTTAAAAATTTGTATAAACCCTGTGCATATCGGTGACATCATTGCACAGTCATTTGCATCAGGCTTAGTGATTGTGGTATGAGAGCTATGGTGCTTATACTATTATAATACATCACTTTCTCACACTGTGAAAAGTTCCAATCCAGACAACGTTTCAGAGCGAGAGCATCAACATAACCACAGAAACTCTTAGGAGTATAAGAAAATATAGACATACTTGTGCATCGCGATATTATGTTTTGTGATACTGCATTGATTCTCAAAAACACTATTGATTTTTAGTTAATATTTTATATTTACATGCAAAGACGGTGGTTAATTTTGTGTTTAAACGCCCGACTGCTAGATAGCAGTGTTGTAATCCATCTTCAGACTCTTCCACTCCAACGTAACATGGTGGTGTGTTCTTTATACTATGACAGTTTTCCAAAAATTTGATTTTAAAAATCGCAATATATTGAATCGTAACCCCCCCCCCCCCCACCAAGAATCTGGCGATACGTATCTTGATACGTATCATATTGCTAGATTCTTGACAATAGACAGCTCTACTAGGCCTGTCACAATAATTACGTTATTGACTCATCGAGGTCAGCAAAAATGGTCGAGGTCCTCTCCAAATCTGGTCTGGTATCGCCCGTTGTGTTTACAACAATGTGTGTTTGTTTACATCAGAATGTCACCAACATTTTAGCCAACATGATGCCAGAATAAACAGCAGGACCTAAACAGTTTTTTTTCACAGAAGCTAAGCTGACTGAACAAGAAAAAACTCTGCTGAGAGTTTTATTTATTTAGGATATTTTAATATTTTTCAATATTTCAATGTTCAATACTCTTTAAAAGGGTGTACTTGCATTATCATGCTATTATATTATCATTAGTGGCATAAAATTGTCTTAAAATAACAATAATATGTGTTGCAATTACGTCTGGGACAATATATCATCCAACAAAAGTAGTTATTGTGACAGGCTTAAACTCTACTCATGTTCATATGGCTTAGTTGCAAAAACGCTTCGTCCTAGGTGCTACACCGACGCTGTATAACGGCAGAGAAAACCCTCATATATATTCATAAACGATGATTTAGCTTCATCCAGAGCAAAACTGAAAAAGAAGGCCATTAAATAAATACAAAATGTTCATGTGAAAAATGTGCTCTTTGTCTTGTGCTCATTAGTAGCTGCTGTCACTGCTGTAGTAAATTCTTGTAGTTGTAGTAAAGTCTTTCCCATGTGCATGTTTAATTTGCAGGTTTGCTTTGACCACAAACCCAGAATAATCAGCAAAACCAACAAAGATGAGCCGTCACTTTGTTCTCATCCAGTGACAAAGCACGACTTTGAGAAACATAAGTAAGTCATTTCACATTTTGCAGCTCTGAAACCACCATTTATAGTGTAAGTAATCTAGTAAAGCACAAGACACCTTGTGCAAATATGCAAGGGAATAAGAGCAGGATAAACTTGTTTGTCTCTTAGGTGCCTGGTCCACATTTTGAAGGAGAATACAGTCCGTTATTCCAAGATCAGACCCCTGAGTCCTCACTGCCAGCTGGATCTTTGTCGCCATGAAGTCCGCTATGGCTGCGTGCGAGAGGACGACTGTTTCTACGCCCACAGCCTCATCGAGCTGAAGGTCTGGATGATGCAGCACGAGCTCGGTAAGACTGCTTTTTAAAATGAATGGTGTTGTACCCGGAACACAGTTCTTCTAAAACAACACATTTTGCAATATTGCTAAGTTTAATATAATTGAATTATTTACTTGTTATTTATTTACCACTTTTATTTTGCTTCATATAGGTATCACTCATGAAAGTATTGTCCAAGAGGCAAAGAAGTTTTGGAATGCAACAGCTTCGTTGCAGGGAGCCCAGGTAGGACCAACATAACGACTCTGTTCACCGATTTATTGCTTGCTGCAAACATTTCATTTCTTATCCGTCTGAGGTTACCTTTAATACAGCCTATTGGCTTTGACTTCAGTAATATGTATTTTTCCACTAGTTGTGTCCATTCTGGGGGCATTTTCTTGCTCCTGTCACATTGTTTTTCATTGCAATAAAAAAAGCCAGCACCTCTGTGGAAACAGGACAATTATGGCTAAAAGAGAAGATAACTCAAAATGTATTTAGTGTAGTATAACACAGCTATAATGCCATACATCATAAAAAGAAAAAATGTAAGTTGAATTTCTTTGACAATTTCTTTGACAAAAATTGGAATAAAATGGAATCTATGTATAGAACATTTTTCCAGGTTACCAATAGTGTGGGAAACGGGGGCTCTACATGCTATACATATTGAAGTAGTCCTCTCTGCTCTGCATAAACAACCTGCAGTTCAGTCAAAGTTTCATTGAAATGTTGTCATGTGACTGGTCTCAGCTGAGTCATACATGACTTCACTTTGCACAGAGGAGCGCAGAATTGAATGTTTTTTACAGCCTCTGGATGGCTGCGTCCATCACACATGATGCATTCAAAGACTGTCAGAAAGTTGAAAATCTGGCAATAATGTCTGTTTTTACAGTTTCTGGCAACGATAAATGGTGTAATTTTGGCAATTTTTAAAAAAGAAATCATGCTTTTGAAAACCCGCCAGCGGGTTTTGGGCTTCAGAGGGTTAAACATGTCTGTGGTATTTTTTGTTTTTCTAATATGATTTGTAGAAATGTACCCATATATACATGTATCATGCCATCTCCTTGGATTTGATTTTGGGTTGAGTTAAAGCAAAATCCTTTAGTTGTATCACTGTTGCTTTGTGTTAATCACAAAGTGTTTAACCAGTCCTGCACATTTCATCAGCAGCTTTCCAGCGCACAGAGGAGATTCGGGCCTCCAAATCTGAAGATGATGTTTGTTTGTGGCCAGTGCTGGAGAAACGGCCAACTAAGCGAAGCTGACAAAAACAAGAAGTATTGCTCAGCCAAGGCAAGACACACGTGAGTATTCCAAAGTCTGGAACACATGGCCTGTGGACAGGAGCTGAATTGATAAGTGAAAACAGTGCAAATCCACAAACTCAGTTTCTGTCTTTCTGTCTCAGGTGGGCAAAAGACAGGCGGGTGGTGCTCGTAAGTTCCCATGAAAGGAAAAAGTGGACAACAGTTAGACCACTTCCAACCAAAAAACCCATCCCATCTCAATTTGAGGTCTGTACCAGACATTTTTCTACTCCATGATCGTTTGTTCTTTGTGTTTCTGGGGGGAAAGAAATCTCCTGCAAAGGTCACCAAATGTTATTTTTCCTTTCTTAGATTTGCATGCATGTGACAGCTGGCAAGAAGTGTCAGTACATTGGGAATTGCACGTTTGCTCACAGTGTAGAAGAGAGGGACCTTTGGACCTACATGAAGGAAAACAACAGTGAGTTGTGTCAAGGAGATGGGCTGTTACTTGGCAGAATTTAATTAGTAGAATTTAATTAGTAGCCTATGTGATGCACCAAAAGTAATCACTCATTTTATCCCCTCGCTTTAGTTCCAGATATGGATCAGCTTTATGAGCAGTGGCTGCAGTCTCAGAAGCCTGGCTGGGGAGAGGAGACCTCCAATAACTCTGTCAGGGAGAATGGCAAACAGATCCACATGCCAACAGACTACGCTGAAGAAGTGGTGAGTTTAAAAGTGCTGCAGATATGACAGTGCCTTATGAACACATATCTGGTAAACACAAGATTTAAAGTGGTGCTTTTGCATGATTCTTGGTGGAGAAACTCAGTTTTTACAGATCTATTGATTAAATCAACTAATCGATTAGTCGACAAAATCGTATCAGTGTTAGTCGACTAAGGATGTCTTTAGTCGAGGACAGCGTTAGTTTATACTGCATCTCTAAAGGTGCTTTCATGTGCCGTTTGTTCTTTTTCAGCTGAACCCTGCAGTGTTTCGGATAGACCGGTTGGTTTGGGGTAGTGTGAAACTGAAAGCTCATTCCAACTCGTCCGTAGTGTGTAATTTTGAAATGGAAAATGTGTAGGAATCCTGTATTTATTAGTTGATTAATCAATGTGTAAATTATTATAATGAACATATTTTAATCACAAATTATATTGGCTGACTAAAAGGTAAAATTTACAGTTTTTTAATTTGCAATTTAAATTAATTCAACCTTGCACACAATTTACAGATTTATATATGATTTAACAGATGATAACTTTCAAATCCATAACTTATTATGTCTATGTAACAAGGACAACCCATCATAATCTGTCTCTGTCGTCGGGGCCCACCTTCTCCTTCAGTACCGCCTCATTTGAAGAATGAAATGCTCGACAACTCGCTGTCTTGTCAGCTGCTCATATTGTTCGCCTTCTGCAATATTCAATTGATAGAAACACCAAAGCAAACCAGGAAACCCAAGACCGCATACATTTGGTGTTGCTTCATTATTTCTGAGACCAGGAAGTGTGGGCGAGTTTCACTCAGATATTCTGTCCAATAGAAGAGCAACCATTCCACCGCAGGACATTTGTTTACAATGTTTGGTGCACTTAAAAGTGCCGTGTAAACGATAACTGAATCAAATGAAAAACACAACTTCACTCCTGAATCACACAGTCTACTGAACTATAGATGTGAAAGTGCCAAGTTAGTGAAACCCTGCAGCTTAACTGAGTTCATTTCCTGTCCTAGTTGTAGTTTAAACTGTTACACTGTCCTGTCATGAAAACACAGAGTCATTAGCAGCGGTGTTGTCGTGCTTTTTTTTGCAGATTTGTTAGAATGTGTGGACTGGATGCAGTAAAAACTTAGTCCCTAACGGTTAAATTGTGTGAACATTTTGATAAACAGCGATAACTTTGTATGATTAACAAATGGATGGTAATTAATCATTTGTGCAAATAAGATAACTCTGTGTGTTTTCGCAGGCTGGCAATCACTGTTGGCTGTGTGGTAAAAACTGCAACAGCGAGAAGCAGTGGCAGCAGCATATCACCTCAGAAAAACACAAAGACAGAGTTTTCAACTCTGAGGACGATCAGAACTGCTGGCAGTATCGGTTTCCCACAGGCACTTTCAAAGTTTGTGAGAGGTAAGATTATCAGCCACAAAACATGGTACGTCTCTGGTTACCAGTTCGGGTCCGGTGTTTTTTTTTTTGATGGTTAATCTTTTGATCTTGTGTTCCGATAGGTTCCTCAAAGGCACATGCACAGAGGATGAGTTGTGTAAGCTGGCACACGGGGAGCAGGAACTAAAAGAGTGGAAGGAGCGCAGGGAATTCCTTTTGATGAAACTTGCCAAAGCCAGAAAAGACCATCTTATAGCACCAAATGACAATGACTTTGGAAAATACAGTTTTCTGCTTAAAGACATTATATAAAGATGTGATGACGATATTCATGCTACGTTGCAAATAATTGCAGTATTCAAACAAAGTCTTGAGTCAGGTGATCCTTGAGGGCCTCTGAGGTGCACAGGAAACAGCCTGATCGCAGCATGATTTTAAAGAGGGCGTTCAGGACCGGGCCCTCTGATTGGTGGCTGGTTTACTCTGATCTGAACTACACGAGTGGTATTGTTAACAGCTGAGTAGGAGACACTTGAAGCTTTGCTATGCACCATTCAGTAGAATATCTGGGAAAAAATGGTGGTGAAAATAGCATGTGTACACCTTGATCAGAGACGTGTTCAGATACAATTGACCTTAAAGTAATTTCTTTTCATAAACCGTTTGTGTATGTTAATGACCTTTACCCTTCAATATGTTTAAAGTATGGATTCTTAAATTGAGAGTTCATTTGACATTCTCTTATTTTAATCCGTCAGCATAGGTCATTTTTACCTTCCATTTATCTAATAGTGTTACCACTGTAATGGGCACCACACCAAATAAAGCTTCTTTTTTTAATCTGCGTTTAAACTCTTCTTCGTTTTATTAATTACACATGTGTAACCAGTGGTATGAGGAAGTATTCTGATCTTTACTTAGTAATACCACGCTGAGAAAGTATTCGCTTACATCTAAAAGTCCTGTATTGACACTCTTAAAAGGAAAACTTCACCCCCAAAATGATCAGTGCTCATTTGTATATCAATTACTCACCCTGTGTTACGTTGAATTTGTGAAGAAAACATTTTCTCGCATGCCTCCACGGTGAACCCAAGTGTCATTTATCCACTCGTATGTTCAGTACTTCCCAAGCATTTTCGCTAAAACCTTATTAT